>CM035415.1:17274183-17459183 GCA_020310875.1 Ceratopteris richardii | reverse complement strand
ATGTGAATGTGTATGTGTACATGTGTAAATGTATGTGTGTGTGAATGTGTATTTCTGTGATTGTGTATGTGTATTTATATGTATGAACATGTGTATTTGTGTATATGTGAATTGTAAAACAATAGTTACGCAATATAACACAGGAGCAATAGCAGAGAAGATAACAGATATAGGAGAATCTCAACAATTTTCTACTAGCAGCAAGTACAAAGATGATGGCGTTGTCCACCCGTGCGCTCTCAAGGTAGAGCTTAAATGGTGATCTAGACAACTCTAGATAGGGAGATACAAGGTAGAGGTATGCTGGCTCAACTCAATGTCTTAGGTAGTGCAGAAGTCATGTATATATAGGATCATGGGTGGCCTGCCATGGACGGCTATACATGGGCGGTAGAGCGTGGGCGGCCACCGCCCGCGTAATTGCCATACACGGCTTAGACTGGTTGAACCGACCTAACAAATATAAATGATTTCTGACTCCGACAGGGAATATTCCATGGAATATTCCCTTTACCGTCGCGCCGGGGGCGCTGCCCCCGGACCCCACAATTGGGGACCCTGGTAACTCCCTTTCCTTATAATATCTTACATGGTCCAATATGACCTTCATCCAACATTCAAGTTGGGATTCCCATCAATTGGGTAATGCACGCTTGGCTTCTCCTCATAAAGGGGGCCTTACAAAATGTGCATACAATCATGAGGGGTAGACATTGATCATACTCTAACACCCCCCCTCAATGTTTACCGATGATAAATCAAGTAGGTCTCGGTCCTATGCCCATCTGTTGAAGATGCTTGTTGAGCTGCTCTCTTCCAAGTGCTTTAGTGAATATGTCAGCACAATTTGCCTCTGTTGGGCAATATTCTAGCTCCACAGTTTCATCTTCAATTAGCTCACGAATGTAATGGTACTGTACTTCTATGTGCTTGGTGCGAGCATGAAATACTGGGTTCTTTGCAATAGCCATACAACTTTGATTATCACACTTGAGTACAATTGGCATATTTGATGGAAAGCCTATATCTGCAAGAATTCTCCTTAACCAGACTGCCTCACAAGAAGCAAAACAAGCTGCTTTGTACTCTACTTCAGTGGAGGAGAGTGCGAGAGTTGGTTGCTTCCTACTTACCCAAGAAAATATTCCTGAACCAAGTGAGAAACAATATCCAGAAACTGATTTTCTAGAATCACAATCTCCAGCCCAATCTGAATCACAATATCCTTGGAGTGTATCACCTGTGGTATACAAAATACCAAAATCCAAGGTTCCTGCAATGTACCTTAGAATTCGCATTCCAGCATTCCAGTGACTCTCCTTAGGTTTGTTGGAAAACCTGCTTAACACTCCAACAGCATAGCAAATGTCTGGTCTAGTGTTGCACAGAAAAATAAGACTTCCAACGAGCTTCCTATACTTCTTAGCATCTACATCAGGCATGTTATCATCCATAGATAGCTTATGATTTACCTCCATAGGTGTGCTAGTTGGTTTGCAGTCCATCATTCCAAATGCCTTGAGAATTTCTTTGGAATATTTTTGTTGTGAGATGAAAATGCCATCCTTCCTTTGCCATACTTCAATTCCCAGACAAAAATGGAGTAGACCTAAGTCTGTCATTTCAAACTCAGTTCCCAAGCTGATCCGAGTTTGATTGATGAGTTCCTGATGATCTCCTGTAATGATCAAATCATCTACATATACAATGACAACAACTAGCTTGCTATCCCTTTTCGTTACATACAAGTTAGCATCAGAAGTACTTCTTTCAAAACCCATATTTTTGAAAAAATGATCAATTCGTTGGTACCAAGCCCGTGGAGCTTGCTTAAGTCCATACAAAGCTTTCTTCAACCTGCAAACTTTATTTTCTGAATTGGGCACCTCAAAACCTGGTGGTTGAGATACATATACCTCCTCCTTGAGGTGACCATTCAAAAATGCAGATTTGACATCCATCTGGAAAATAGGCCAAGACTTTTGTGCAGCTACTGCAAGTACCGTCCGAATAGTTGTCATGCGTGCTGTTGGTGCAAAAGTTTCTTGAACATCAAATCCTTCAATCTGTGAAAAACCCTGTGCAACTAATCGTGCCTTATACTTTTCTAATGTTCCATCAGCTTTATACTTAGCTTTCCAAATCCATTTAGTACCTATTACCTTCTTCTTTGGCGGCAAGTCGACTAGATCCCATGTATCATTTTTGAGTATACTATCATACTCAGACTGCATTGCCGCTCTCCAATCTGGATCATCAATGGCTTCTTCAATGGTGGTAGGTTCCTTTATCGAACCCATGATATCTGCCATTAGAGCCATGTTAACAATGTGTTCTGAGGCTCTTCTTTGCTCCTCTATTCTCTTTGATCTTCGTAATCCATCCGATGATGATTCTGGTGCATCTACATGTGGATTGTGATCATCAAAGAGCTGTTGTGCCCACTTCGGTAGTGGCTTACGCTGTGCAGCTACAATTGGTTGGCTTTTTATTGAGGAAATTTCTCCATCAGATGTTTCCTCCTCCTCAACTTTAACCTGTCTTTTGATAGGCACAAGGTGAGATATTTCTCCGTTTGATGAGATAGTAGATTTACCTTTATCTTCTACTAAGTGTGGTCGTTCATCAAACACCACATCTCGGCTGACAAAAATCTTCCTTGCCTCAGGATCCCATAACCTGTATGCTTTAGACTCTTCACTATATCCTAGGAAGACACACTTTTTGCTTTTTGAATCCAACTTTGATCTTGTTGAATCAGGAATATGTGCATAACAGAAACAACCAAAAATTTTGAAATGCAAAACTGAAGGCTTTTTACCAGAATATGCTTCTTGAGGAGTCATCCCCTTCAGAGCTTTTGTGTAGCTTCGATTGAGGATGTAGACTGCTGTATTGACTGCTTCTGCCCAGAATGAATCAGGCATGTCTTGAGCCTTTAACATACAACGAGCCATTTCAACTACTGTCCTGTTCCTGCGCTCAACAACGCCATTTTGTTGAGGTGTATGAGCTGTGGTAAGTTGCCTTTTCACACCATGCTCCTTACAGTAATTGTTGAATTCTGTTGACAAGAATTCACCTCCTCTATCTGTTCTAAATTTCTTCAGTTTCCTTCCTGATTCACTTTCTACATACTTATGCCACGCTTTAAATTTTTCAAAAGCATCAGCCTTCTCTCGAATGAAATAAACCCACATCTTTCTACTATAATCGTCGACTAACAGCAAGAAGTAGAAAGATCCTCCTAAAGCAGGTGTAGACATTTTACCGCAGAGATCAGCATGTACCAACTCTAGAGGAGCTTGAGATCGATTGCTGGTCTCTCTTGGAAATGCCTTTCGTTGTTGCTTGCCCATCATACAAGCTTCACAAGGTTCCTGCAACTCTGAAAATGCAGGCAAATGAGCAACCATCCCTGTTCGTTGCATCTCCTTCAAAACTGCAAATCCGAGATGCCCAAATCGTTGGTGCCATAACCTGCTTACATCTTTATCTTCTGTAGCAGTTAAAGCACTTAACTCATACAAGTTATCCCGTCGTGTGCCTTTACCTACAACATTACCTGATGAATCCATGATTTCCGCACCACTCTTATTGAAGTGAACTTCGAGTCCACGATCTGTTATTGCAGAAACTGACAACAAATTTCTTTTGAGTGTAGGTACATAGAGAACATCGGATAACTTTTTCTCAACACCTGGAGAAGTGATAAAAGAGATGGTTCCAGTTCCTTCAGCTGGACACTTGGAGTCGTTTCCCACCACTACATTGATGGATTCCCACAGAGGCACTAGGGAACTATACCAATCCTTTTTACTAGTCATATGGCGAGAAGCTCCACTATCTAAAATCCATGGCTCATCAACACGAGCTTGAGCAGATGAACATACCTCTTCAATAGCTACCCAAAGTTCCAGCTCTGTGTTGTTTGCAGACTCTTTGTTCTTCCATGATGATTTTATAGTCCCATTCCGTTCATCAGCTTGCTTCTTTCTGCAATCCTTGATGGCATGGCCTTTCTTTTCACAATAGAAGCAACTTCCTGTGAACTTTTTCTTCTTTGGCTTCTTCTTTGATCCCTCTGAAGAGCCTTTACCTTTTGCATTTGCTGAGAATGCAGCATCAGTTGTACTTTGCCGATTCTTCAGCCGCATCTCTTCTTCTAAAAGCATGGCACAAAACTCTTCAAATGTAAGAGGAGTTGGCCTTACCTGAGTGTTAAGGGCTGTTACTAATCCATCATACTTTGCTGGAAGAACACGTACAGATCTTCGAGCTAGCTCTTCTGGTGTTATAACAACACCAACTGCAGCCAATTGATCTTGAAGATGCTTTATCCGTTTGATAAAATCTTCAGCCTTTTCAGAATCAGAATGCTTTTCATTTGCCAACTGATTTTCTAAATTCTGTATCCTAGTGTGGTTCTTGGTCTCATATTGTCGAGCCAATATGCCCCAAGCCTCATGTGCTTTAGTAGTATGTTGAACTAAAGTAAGCACAGAATCACTTACACTAGTGACAATCGCACATAATGCATCAGCATTCCGCCTCTTCCAAGCTCGTAGAAGATCTGGATCTGGCTGAATCATCAATCTTGAATTTGCTGGATCTTCAACTGGTATAGGCTCTGGATCCAATCCCATCGGTCCCATGACAGTGTCAAGTAATTCATAGGAGTCCAAAATTGCTGAAATTTTGAACTTCCAGAGTGTATAGTTGGTTCCATCCAGCTTCCCTTCAGTGAATGCAGGTGGACGAATTCGAATAGGTGCAGCATTAACATTAGGTGAAGCACCAAGACTAGTGTTCGACGATGAAGCCATCATGTAATCACTAGAATAATCTACTGATATTCTAGTCTGCTAGTAGGCTAAAATAATGATACTTCTCAAGCTATTCGAACCTTACGGGCTCTGATACCATGTAAAACAATAGTTACGCAATATAACACAGGAGCAATAGCAGAGAAGATAACAGATATAGGAGAATCTCAACAATTTTCTACTAGCAGCAAGTACAAAGATGATGGCGTTGTCCACCCGTGCGCTCTCAAGGTAGAGCTTAAATGGTGATCTAGACAACTCTAGATAGGGAGATACAAGGTAGAGGTATGCTGGCTCAACTCAATATCTTAGGTAGTGCAGAAGTCATGTATATATAGGATCATGGGTGGCCTGCCATGGACGGCTATACATGGGCGGTAGAGCGTGGGCGGCCACCGCCCGCGTAATTGCCATACACGGCTTAGACTGGTTGAACCGACCTAACAAATATAAATGATTTCTGACTCCGACAGGGAATATTCCATGGAATATTCCCTTTACCGTCGCGCCGGGGGCGCTGCCCCCGGACCCCCACCAGGGGGCCCGCTGGCCCCCTTGGACCCCCCAGCCGGGGCTGCTCACCGCTGCCCCGGACCCCACAATTGGGGACCCTGGTAACTCCCTTTCCTTATAATATCTTACATGGTCCAATATGACCTTCATCCAACATTCAAGTTGGGATTCCCATCAATTGGGTAATGCACGCTTGGCTTCTCCTCATAAAGGGGGCCTTACAAAATGTGCATACAATCATGAGGGGTAGACATTGATCATACTCTAACATGAATATGTATGCGTGTCATTCATTGCCAACTTGTAATCATCCTCTAGAACAAACATATGATAGAAGAAGATATGGAGCATGGCATAGAGGATCTCGACTAATTATGATGTGAGTTGAGCTAATTATATTTTCTATGTTTTCCATGCATGAAAGAATATCTACTAAGGGATATAAAGCTTGTCCTTATTGTGGTGATTGGTTGAGATCCTTTTGTAGTAAAAATCTCAATACAAATCATTATCTTTGACATCCACGGTTCTTTCCTAACAATCATTCATTATGATGCAAAAGAGAAACAATATATTTTAATGAAAAAAATGAAATGGATCAATGTCCAAAACCAATGAAACCATTGGATTGGTATAAAAAATGGACAAAAGAGCCTCTTATAGATCCACAATTAGAAATCTTCAATGAGGGTGAAGATGATGATAATGTGAAGATTAGAGGCAAAGGAAAACACTAGCAGAGAACATGTCAATATGCTATTCTTTGGAATATTGGAGTGAGTTAAAGATTTTTCATTATTTTGATCATATGCATATATTTAAGAATGTTGGTTTTTCATTATGGCAACATTTTTTTGGATTACAAGACACAAAATCATAAAAAAATGATTTAATAGATCAAAACTCAAAACCAAAGTTATGACCAATTTATGATGAAAATAATTAGGAAACAATGTATGAACCTGCTCCTTAATTCCTTACAACAAAAGAGACACAAACTATCAATAACAAGATTCAACTGATTTTCACACCTATGGGATATGGAGCGTCTTTTCAAAACATGTTTGGTTTAGATGAAAGGAGTTCATATGGGTTAAAGACACATGATTGGCATAACTTTTTGAAACATATCTACCTATTGTTATCGATGTATGTGCAACAAAAGGAGTACAAGATGTGATTTATCCTCTTGGATCACTTACAAGGTAATTATCACTCTTTTATTTTTGACATATAAGATTATTTGATATCCTTTTTTTTACAAATTAAAGTCTTTATAATTTAATTTGTGATTAATAATAAGTGGATTACATCAAAAGAGATTGATAAAGATTCAATCTCACGAAAGAAATGTCAATGCAGAGAGCTACTATGTCTAATGGAGAAAGAGCTTCCAACTTTATTTTTTGATATACAAGTTCATTTATTGGTCCATCTTGTGGATAAAACAGAGATTGTTGGAGTTGTAAGCACTCAATGGATGTCTTGGGTCAAGAGATTTGATATATTGAAAGGTTATGCGTGACAAATAGAAAAACCAAAAGGATCCATAGCAAAGGGATGGATGCTTGAAGAATGCATGCATTGTGTGAGTGAATATGTCGAAAGAGTTGATGAAGGCTCTCCACATGCATGGACAAATGAGTCTTCTTCAAAATTGACAAATGAGGTATTTCTACTTTTACTGCATATAATTGTTGGAGTTTGAGGTCTACGAAAGCACATGAACAACACAAGGAAGAAGAAGAAGCTTGAAGCAAAACTCACAATACTAAATGTATTACTTAGTGAATATATTACTTAGGGTTATAGTCGTATATACAAGACGAGGGAGAAAAACCTCCTAAAGAGGAAAAAGAGTACCCCAACGGTCCTAAATGTGTTCACACACATCACTATCAAAATATATCAACAAATCCCCCCCTAGGAGTGATGTGGTGAACAAAGAGCTTGCGCTCATGTATAAGGAAGTGTCAAGCTATGTGGAATCAATCCACAAAAGGAAGTAAGCCCAAAGATTTGCGGAAAGCTTCAAAGTTCTCCCTTGACAGAGCCTTTGTGAAGGTGTTGACATAATGATGGTGCACCTCAATGTGCTCAGTGTGAGCATGGAACACAAGGTTCGTTGCAGCTGCCAACGTGGTCTAATTGTCAATGAAGTTGGTCATAGCATACATGAAATTGAATATCAGGCCTGGTAATGCATAAGTAAATCAAGCATCCAATAGCCTGCTGATAAAGAACAACATCAAATGATTTGTAGCATCATGAAGACTAAACCTTAAAACCTGTTTCCATAGGAGTGGCAATATGTTTGTAGTCTTCAAGGTCAAAATATTGCTATAATGTGTCAATATATTCTGTTTGACACAAAGATAGTATGCCATCAACTTGCATAAATTGGATGCCCAAATAATGATGCAAATGCCCCAAATCTGACATCTCAAAAGAGACATGCAAATCAGCCTTAAAATAAGCAATATGCTTCTCATTAGGACCAATGAGCAACATCTCATCAACATAGACAACAATGGACAGAACCGCATCATTTGCATGCTTAACATATAAGGTGCTCTTTGTTCTCAAAACCATGTGCAATCAAGTAGGAATGTATCTTTTCATACCAAGCATATAGTGCTTGCTTCAAACCATACAATGCCTTTTTCAACCTGCACACTTTTTTCGTTCCCCTTTTGCACAAAACCACGGGGCTGAAATACATACACTTCTTCATGTAAGTCACCATTTAGAAATGCAATTTTAATGTCCAACTGATGTACATTCCAACCATGATGAGCTAGAAGTGCATGAATGCTATGAATGGTAGCCATTCAACATGTGGGTGCAAAGGTCTCATCAAAATCAATGCCTCTAATTTCCCAGCATAACCTTTTGCAACAAGCCTAGCCTTATACCTATCAACTGTTCCATCAGGCTTAGATTTTAGGTTGTATACACATTTAGTGTGAATGACCTTTTTGCCTAGACAAAGTCACATAAAGAACAAGTACCATACTTCATAATAGCATCATATTATGATTGCATGGAAGCCATCCAATTTTATGGATTTTGTGCTTCGTCAAAAGAAATGGGCTCATTCTCATCACAAAGACTAGAGGCAGCCATAGCATAGCAATCTGATGCAAAATAAGCACTATGAGATGTTGGAGTGAGACGTCTGCGGAAGCACGTGAACAACACAAGGAAGAAGAAGAAGCTTGGAGCACAACACACAATACTGAATATATTACCACTAGAATGTACAAAGATAAGTAGCCCATTAGGGAAATAGGCGTATATACAAGCGGTGGAAAAAAATCCTCCTAAAGAGGGAAAAAAGTGCCCCGATGGTCCTAGTGTGTTCACACACATCACTACCTAAATATATCGACAAATCCCCGCCTGGGAGTGATGCGGTGAACAAGGAGCTAGCACTCATGTATAAGGAAGTGCCAAGCTATGTGGAAATTACTCCATAAAAGGAACTAAGCCCAAAGCTTTGCGGAAAGCTTCAAACTTCTCCCTAGGCAGAGCCTTCATGAAAAGGTCTGCAATGTTCTCTTGCATGGGCACATATGCCAAGCTGATCTCCCCAGTAGAGAACCTCTCCCTGACATAATGATAATGCACCTCAATGTGCTTAGTGCGAGCATGGAACACAGGGTTCCTCGCAACTGCCAATGTGCTCTGATTGTCAGTGAAGATGGTGGTGGTAGAAGACTTACCAACACCCAAATCAACCATAAGGCATATGAGCCACACACACTCAACAGTCGCTATGAAAGCTGCCCTATACTCAGCCTCACAACTGGAAGTGGCCACAGTAGGCTGCTTCTTGCTCAGCCAAGATATGCATGAGCTACAAAGCATGAAGCAAAAACCACTAGTGGACACACGAGTGTCATAGCAACCAGCCCAGTCTGAGTCAGAAAAAGCATGCAAATCTTGCAGTAGTGATCCCCCCTTGGGATAATAGAACCCAAGTAGTCGAGTACCACTCAAGTAGCGAAAGATGCGCTTCACCGCCTGCCAAAGCTTGACTCCTGCGCAATGCATAAACTTGCTCATATGTGAGACAACAAACTGATATCTGGCTGAGTAATGCATAAGTAAATTAGGCATTCAATAGCTTGCTGATAGAGAACAACACATCTCAAATGAGCCATGCAAATCAGCCTTAAAATTAGCAATATGCCTCTCATGAGGAGCAATCAACAACATGTCATCAACATAAACCACAATGATCAGAAGTACATCATTAGCACGCTTAACATATAAGGTGCTTTCAATTGGAATTTTCTCAAAACCATGTGCAATCAGATAGGCATGTATCTTCTCATAGCAAGCACGTGGTGCTTGCTTTAAACCATATAATGCCTTCTTTAACCTGCACACCTGGTTTTCATGCCCTTTTTGCACAAAGCCATGGGGCTTAAAGACATACACTTCTTCATGCAAGTCGGCATTCAGAAATGTTTTTTTAATGTCCAATTGATGTACATTCCAACCATGATGGGTTGCAAGTGCATAGATGCTACGAAGAGTAGTCATACGACAAGTAGGAGCAAAGGTTTCATCAAAATCAACGCCTTTTTCTTGTGCATAACCCTTTGCAACAAGCCTAGCAGGTGTCAACTAAACCATTAGGCTTACACTTTATCTTGTATACCCAGTGCCCACTTAGTACTAATGGCCTTCTTGCCAGGATGCAAGTCACATAAAGACCAAGTACCATTCTTCATTATAGTATCATATTCAGATTGCATAGCAACCATCCAATTTTCTGAATTTTGTGCTTCATCAAATGAAACAGGCTCATTCTCATCAGAGAGATTATATGCAGCCATAGCATAGCAATCTGATGCAAAAGACGCACTATGAGAGCCTGAACGAGTATGATATGACAGAGGTGCATCTAATTTGCTATCATGCAAAGTTTGCACCAACCATTTTGGCATAGTTTTTGCCTCCTCAATATCAACTCTCTCATCAACAAGGCATCATGTAAATCTGCATCAGAAATGGGATGATCTGCATCATCACATGAAACTTGCAAAGGCTGAGAAGTTGCCTCATTAGGACCAGCACTAGATTGTCCACCTATAAAAAGAGACAACAAAGTATTATACATGTCTTTGGAGCTAACAGATGTCTCCTTAGTACATGAAAGCAATGGTTGAATAACATCTTCCACAAAAACAACATCATGGATAACCAGAATGTGTTTAGTCTGTGGATGTTATAGACGATAGCCTTTAGTTTCAGAACTGTACCAAACAAAAATACATTTTACTGCTTGATCATCAAACTTTCTGTGATGTTGTTCAGGCACTAAGGCATATGGCAAACAAACAAAAACATGCAGATGAGCAACAGATGGCTTCCAATTATGCCAAGCCTCATATGGAGTGATAGACTGCAGTGTTTTAGTGGGACACCTGTTAAGTACATATGTTGCACACATGACAGCCTCGAGCCAGAAACTATGTGGTAAAGCCTCTTGACCATACACCTTGCCATCTCCATGAGTGACCTGTTCTTTCATTCAACAACTCCATTCTCTTGAGGTGTATACGACATTGTACACTGGTATTTTATCCCACGTTCAACCAGAAATGCATTAAAATCAGAAGACATATATTCCCTCCCTCGATCAGAATAGAGGGTGCCCATTTTTTTACATGCTGACATATTTTTTGCCAAAACCAAAAACTATTTGAAGCACATGAACACTTCGGACTTTGCCTTCAATGGATATACCCATGCATGCGTGGAAAAATCATTGATGAAAGTCCCGAAGTAAAGATAATTTCCAAAAGAAGGTGTCTGGGCAAACAGGACACCATTTCAGATTTCTATAGGCGTAGCAAACTAGCAAAATTCAGATGACCAAAGCGTGCATGCCAAAGCTTTGCATCTGACATAGCCTGAGAATCATGTACTGCACATGCCAAATCATTTACATATTTTTCATAGTCTATGAGCTTATATAGCCCACGACATAAAATGCTAGAAGCAATAATCACTTCGCCATTTGATAGATCATGAACTGTACATCTGTCATCAACAAATTTCACAACTAAGCCAATCTTGGCTAATGCAGAAATTGATAATAAATTTTTCTTGATCCCTGGCACAAACAAAGCATCTGACAAAGTGAAAGGACTACCATCAGTAGTAGTCAAAATGATCTTACCAACTCCCATAACAGGATAAGAGGAGTTGTTGGCGCATGTAACAGTATTCCCTGTAGGGGCAAGCTTGAGTGAAGAGGAGAAACTACGCTGCAAGGTAATATGTTTGGTCCCCCCACAGTCAAAGTACCAAACATTTGAGTCTACTGTAGACATGCACTGCTCATGAGAAGATGGGTCAAAACTGCAAACAGTAGTAAACACCCATTCTTTGTCCTGCACAAGATTAGCAGACTCTGTTTTTGGTGTAGAGGCCTCTGCAACAACCATTCCAACCTCTTTCTTCTTTGCCTCTTTAGCAGCCAGTTTTGGACAGTTCTTTATAATATGATCATTTCCTTTACAGTACTTGCAAAACTATTTCTGCTTTTTTTATTTCTTATCATCTTTGTCTTCCCTTTTTGAATGTGCAGAATTAGAAGATTTCTGCTTACTAGTTGAAGAGCTCCATTTTCCTTTGCCCTTTTGACTAGCCTGGAAAGCTTGATCTACAACACGCATAATGGACCTGTTCTGCCTGGACTGATCTTCTTGCAACACTAACTCCTCAAATGACAAGGCATTTGGATTTCCTTTCATCATCAACCAAAGAGTAGAAGCAAAACTCTGGTATGAATCAGGAAGACCATTCAAAACGGTCTGCACAAGTGAGCTATCTAGTATAACCTCATCAACAGAAATCAACTACTTCTTCAAGTCTTTGATCTTTGTTAGAAAAGTGTCCATAGAATCACCTTCATGCATGTGCTCACTCTCCAACTGTTTTCGGAGGTAAACTCATTCCTAGCTTGGTACAATGTGGTAAGTGTATCCCAAGCATCCTTAGCTATTCTGTAAGAGCGAATGTGAGGAATAATGGCACATTTGATAGACAAAGCTATCAATGCATGTGTCTGGGCATCTTTGCCATCCCAACGAATTTGCTATGCAGTAGGTGCAACAGAAACCGCAGCACGAATAGGAATATGTAGAATGTCATCATCTTCGACACCTTTAGCATCAACTTTAGTACCTGCAGTTGTAATAGTTGCAGGTGTGATAGGATGTTTTTCAACACCCTGAACAATGTTCCACAATCCTTTTGCAACCAATACATGTCGCATCATATAAGCCCACAACAGGTAGTTGGTACCATCAACTTATGCTCAACATACAACATACAAAATACATCACTGTTTTCAGCCATGACCGGTGACTAAAATACCTTGATGTAGAAAATTGATTGTATCTCAGAAAGTTGAACATCATTGCCCAGACGAATTCTGCTAGACATGTAGCAGACTTCGAGACGCTTATACTGGTGAACCGAAACTAGTATATACCTTTGGCACAAAAAGATGAAATAGCCTGCACAAGTGTTGTGATAGTGCATTCAAAGGCCAAAACGAGATCAAATCGCAACTTCGGCACTACTTTTGATCTCGGAAACACGCTGAGTATGCTCGGCAAAATTTGTGCGATTCTGAGACTACAACTAGAGAGGTGTTGATGATGCCCTAGATGAAGCGATGACTTGCTCTGATACCAATTGTTGGAGTTAGACATCTGCGGAAGCACGTGAACAACACAAGGAAGAAGAAGAAGCTTGGAGCACAACACACAATACTGAATATATTGGTGATCATCAGGTCAAATAGTGATTAAAAACTAATTTGATTTTGGTTTGAGCTTTGGACACACTACCACAAAGATTATGTAAGATATTTTTTCGGCCTATGCCAAACATATACACAATTTTTGGTTTGCTAGTAAAAGTGCCTCAAAGTCTACTATAGGTCCAATGGAGTTAGATTGGGTATTTCTTTTCAATGTTTTTTAGAAATAGCCAATCTTATGATATGTATTATATATGTTGTCTCTAGACAATGGATGGTTCTAACTACCCATTGTGGGCATGCATGATGTGTACTGTACTAGTAGCAAAAGGATTGCAGAATATTGTGTAGGGTGTTGAAATACGCCCTCCTATACATGTACATATTTTGACAACAAGTTATGTAGGTGGTGTTAAAGATGATGATCCTCATGTTTTTTATCCTTTTGCAACTCCTATCACACCTACTATAGAGAATTTTTTTTGCACTATTAGATATGCATAGGCACATGCATTGATAATCTTCTTTAACAGATGTGCGATTATCCCTCACATTCACTAATGCAGAATAGCCAAGGATAATTGGGATACTCTTGCCACACTATACTAAACAAAAAATTAGGCTTGTGTTTCTTAGCTCTAAAAGGACTTGGAGAGTGAGTATATGTATGAAGAACATTCAATGGACACTTTTCTAACAAAGACCAAAGAGCGATTGATTTTTGTAGATGAAATATTCCGAGTTCACTTGCATAAATTCTTCTTGATAGTCTTCCATATTCTCATCAAAGTTTTGCTTCTACTTTTTTTGATGATGAAGGTCAATCCAATTATCTTAACCTTTGAAAATTTAGTCTCAATTTGGTTGCAAGAAGATCAATCTACACAAAAAAACTCACCTATGTATGTTATAGATCAAGCTTTATTAGCTAGTGATAAGGGCTTAGGTGAATTGAGTTCTTCTATTAGTAAGTAGAATATCGTTAATGCTATATAGTTGCAGAAGGAAGATAAAGATAGCAAAACAGAAAAGAAAAATTAACTTTGTTGGAGTTCGAGGTCTACGGAAGCATGCAAATAGCACAAGGAAGAAGAAGAAGCTTGGAGCACAACACACAATACTGAATTTATTACCACTAGAATGTACAAACATAAGTAACCCGTTAGTGCAGTAGGCATATATACAAGTTGGGGGGCAAAAACCTCCTGTGTACCGACGCTTATTTCGATGACATTACTGGGAGTACCATCGCGTATACCGATGACCATACCTACAAAAATTTTTTTGGGCAGAGTGTGTTGTCTTTTGCTACAACAACATTACCATGATGTTGCTTAACAAAATACAATACACTCTGCCCAAAAAAAACCGAGTACATGTGATGTGTACTCTAATGACAACCGAAATATGATTTCATGAAACAGAGTATTATTGGACACAAAAGAGATAATCAGAATGAACCATGAACCATGTACAAAAGAAGTTATATATTTCAATAATGAAGCATGTACAAGAGTGTGGCAAACCACTGTCATATATGACGCTTTTAAAAAATGTGGCAAAGCAATGCATTGCCATATGAAAATCAAATACAAAATATTGGTGTTCCACTGCCATACACATGCAAAGAACGTTCCATATCAACAATCTTGCAACAAAGAACATTAATGGAATGAGATAAATTCACATGAAAATTACAAACAACAAGTAAAAACCAAGTTTATAAATTAATTACCTCATCGCAAATGCTCCCATGAAACTACCGCACCGCGTCCCTCCAAGTCCTCCAATAGTGCAATCAACACATGACTATATCCGTAAGACTCCTCCGTTCGTGTTGGAGGACGACCCATTGCCAGCTCCTGAAACAAATATAAAAAAGATTAGAGAAACATACATGAGAAATTTAACAGAAATAAATTCAATAAATGAAATGGTACTTACAAACTCATGACGCATGGTGTCATATCCATCGCTGCCCAAATGTGACGGTCCAATCGTATCTAAACGTGTGGCTGCGGCAGCTCGCTGCTGGCGATATCGGTCAGGAGTCTGCTACTGCTCGTCACGAATCATGTCCCACTCCTCAGCATCTAACCATACAGGCTTTGGTAAGCCTGCTCTGAAAGCATCATGAGCCTCAGATCGTTGATGGGACATAACCTCACGTGCGGTGTGCAGAATCCACTCTGAACTGACAAGAGACTGTCCATCGGCTGGTCGGAACTCTTGATAAATCATCTGTGTGATATAATTCTTCTGATCTTTATCCTGTTCACTCCATTTCAGCATGATAGAGTGTCCAAACTGGATGGAGCAAAGCTGTCGTATGCGTGCACGCATTGCTTTGCCAGCCGCATCCATCACCGGAGCAAAATACTATACACCTTAGAGTCATCATGGTCATGAGCACCCCAAGGTGTACGTGGTGTTCCACGTGGTGTACTGCATGGCGTACCTACATCTGAGGTACTCGTCCTAGGAGTAGAAGCGGGCGACACAACATCCGTCGCACTGCCTCCACAACAGCCGCCTCCTCCGCCTCCAGACCTACCTGTAGATCCACTCCTAGAACCTCTTGCTCCAGAGCGTGACCTCGATCTACAAGACGGGCCAGAACCTGTATCGCGCTGAGGTGTCGAACGCACATGTCTACTAGTAGACCCAGTAGGAGATGGCTGAAAAGATGGTCGTGGTGGAGTCACAAAGCTAGGAGACATACCTCCTACGGGAGTAGCACCACCCGTAGGAGTGACACCGACAGGAGCGACACCGACGGGAGTGACACCGGCGGGAGTGAGGCCAGCGGGAGTGAGGCCGACAGGAGTAAGGCCACCAGGAGTGAGGCCGGGAGGAGTGCTACCACGAGCGATCCAATACTGTGATGCAGCGGCCATATACGCAGGAGGAACCTGAGAGATGAACTCCAAAAATTGCTCCTCTGTCATGGAATGTGGAGTGACTGGAGGACTGTCTCCCATCGTGCTCTGTAATAAAAGAACTCAAATTATTAGCATGCGATAATAAAAGTAATATAGAGAATAAACCAAAAAAAAGCAAAAAAAAAAATGTTGGAGGCATGTCATTGCCCTCTGGCAAAAATTGATCTTTAAGAAGCCTGAAATAAGCAATTAAAATGATATTAGTAAATGAAGTTATTGTGATACAACAATGAAAGCCAATTTGTTCTCCACTTACCTGAACAATTCAGTGACACTACTATCTGACCATCCATAAATGGATTGCAGATTGAGCATCGCGAGTGAAGCACGTAGTACAGATATCTTTGCTCCGTTGTAAAGTGGTAAACGAGCTAATCTTCGCATGTTTTCATATTCTTCATCAACTTATGATCGTGGAATTTCTGTTGTGTCCATGAAACTCTCGACACCTTCTTCACCATCATGATCTTCGTCCATCTCATAAAATGCTTCAAGCATCTCTTCCATATGTTCATTCTGTGTAATATTATTAGTGCTTGCTTGTACGTCTAAGTCCTTTTTTGCTCTCTTTTGTCCACAAGAGGTTACCGGTGCAATGTCGTTTGGGTCTATCTACTCACCTGGGGGACCATGCGAATGATAGCGTAGGTTTTCTAGTCGACTCCTATCAAAGGATCCATATTCTCTAACATGTGCAGTACAAATCCGTCGTTTTCGATAAATTTGATATTTGCACTGTGTGCAAGGACATGCCGTTCTCTCTTCAGGATCCAAAGAAGCCATCTGCTATAATATGGACATTTTAGAACATTTGTTTTTTTATTAAACCTAAAAATCTAACTCTAAAGACTTAAGTCTAAAATACTAAACCTAAATACTTAAATACCTAAAAAAACTTAAAACCCTAATTTTAAAACCCTAATCTATATGTGTATGTGTGTATATATGTTATGTAGGTGTTAAAACCCTAAAACCCTAATCCAAATGACTTAGACCTAAAACATGTATAATTATCCTACTTTATATATATATATTATTTATACAAGCCGATTTTTTTCTTAATTAATCCTATTTTTATATATTTTATTATATATATTTAATTAAATTATTTAAAACACTAGTCCTTTTTATATTTATTTATGTATACAATTATATTATTTTAAATAAATATTTATTTATATATTCAGATTTTTTCCTTACTTAATCCTATTTTTATATATTTATATTTAATTATAAATATTTAATTAAATTTTTTAAAACACTAGTTCTTTTTATATTTATTTATGTATATAATTATCTTATTCTATATATATATATTTACATATTCAAAATTTTTCCTTACGTAATCCTATTTTCATATATTTAATTTTATATATTTAATTAGAACCCTAATCTCAAAATTCTAGATCTAAAATATGTATATTTTTGTATGCATGTGTATCTACATGTATATATGTATTATATGTGTATGTGTATGTGTATATATATGTTATGTAGGTGTTAAAACTCTAAAATCCTAATCTTAAAGATGTAGACTTAAATATGAAATACTAAAACTTAAATACTTAAACGCCTATAAAAATCTAAACCCCTAATCCTAAAACCCTAATCATATTTTATATATATATTTATTTATATATTCAGATTTTTTTCTTATTTTTCTCTATATTTTTTCTTAATATAAATATAATTGAGTTATATATATGTATAAACCCTAAAACCCTAATCTTAAAGATCTAGACCTAAAATATGTATATTTCTGTATACATGTGTATATACATGTATATATGTATTATATGTGCATGTGTATGTGTGCATATATGTTATGTAGGTGTTAAAACCCTAAAACCCTAATCTTAAAGATTTAAATCTAAAATATGTATATTTTTTTATGCATGTGTATCTACATGTATGTATGTATTATATGTATATGTGTGTTTGTGTATATATGTTATCTACGTATTAAAACACTAAAACCCTAATCAGAAAGACTTAGACTTAAATCTGAAATACTAAAACCTAAATACTTAAACACCTATAAAAATCTAAACCCCTAATCTTAAAACCCTAATCATATTATATATATATATATATATATATATATATATATATATATATATATATATATATATATATATATATATATATATATATATATATATATATATATATATATATATATATATATATATATATATATTTATATATTCAGATTTTTTTTCTTATTTACCTCTATATTTTTTCTTAATATAAATATAATTGAGTTATATGTATGCCTAAACCCTAAAACCCTAATCATATATATATATATATATATATATATATATATATATATATATATATATATATATATATATATATATATATATATATATATATTTATTTATTTATTTATTTATTTATTTATTTATATATTCAGATTTTTTCCTTATTTACCTCTATATTTTTTCTTAATATAAATATTATTGAGTTATATGTATGCCTAAACCCTAAAACCCCAATCTTAAATATCTAGACCTATAAAAATCTAAACCCCTAATCCTAAAACCCTAATTATATTTATATTTATATATTCAGATTTTTTTTCTTATTTTTCTCTATATTTTTTCTTAATATAAATATAATTGAGTTATATGTATGCCTAAACCCTAAAACCCTAATCTTAAATATCTAGACCTATAAAAATCTAAACCCCTAATCCTAAAACTCTAATCATATTTTATATATATATTTACTTATATATTCAGATTTTTTTTCTTATTTTTCTCTATATTTTTTCTAATATAAATATAATTGAGTTATATATATGTCTAAACCCTAAAACTCTAATCTTAAAGATCTAGACCTAAAATATGTATATTTCTGTATACATGTGTATATACATGTATATATGTATTATATGTGCATGTGTATGTGTGCATATATGTTATGTAGGTGTTAAAACCCTAAAACCCTAATCTTAAAGATTTAAATCTAAAATATGTATAACTTTGTATGCATGTGTATCTACATGTATGTATGTATTATATGTATATGTGTGTTTGTGTATATATGTTATCTACATATTAAAATCCTAAAACCCTAATCAGAAAAACTTAGACTTAAATCTGAAATACTAAAACCTAAATACTTAAACACCTATAAAAATCTAAACCCCTAATCCTAATACCCTAATCATATTATATATATATTTATATATTCAGATTTTTTTTCTTATTTTTCTCTATATTTTTTCTTAATATAAATATAATTGAGTTATATGTATGCGTAAACCCTAAAACCCTAATCTTAAATATCTAGACCTAAAATATGTATATTTTTGTATACATGTGTATATACATGTATATATATATATTATATGTGTATGTGTATGTATGTGTAAATAGCGTACAAACCCTAATCCTATTTTTATATGTTTGATGTAAAAAAAAAACTCCAAAATAAAAAATTTATATATTTAATTATATATATTTAATTAAAACACTAGCTTATGTGTGTATGTGTGTGTGTGTGTGAATGTATGCATGTGTGTATGTATGTGTGTGTGTGAATGTATGCATGTGTGTATATGTGTATGTGTATCTATGTATGCATGTGTGAGTATATGAGTATGTATGTACATATGTGTGTGTATGTATCTATGTATGTGTGTACATGTGTGTGTATGTATACATGCATGTGTGTATGTATTCATGTGTTTATATATGTGTGTGTATGTATGCATGTGTACATGTGTGTGTATGTATGCATTTGTATACATGTGTGTGTATGTGTATGTGTGTGTATGTATGCATGCATGTGTGTGCATGTGCGTGTATGTGTGTGTATGTATGCATGCATGTGTGTGTATGTGTATGCATGTGTATGCATGTGTATACATGTGTGTGTATGTGTATGTGTGTATGTATACATGCATGTGTGTATATGTGTGTATGTATGCATGTGTGTATATATGTGTATGTATATTGCATGTGTACATGTGTGTGTGTATGTATGCATGTGTATACATGTGTGTGTATGTGTATGTGTGTGTATGTATGCATGCATGTGTGTATATATTGTATGCATGCATGTGTGTATATATGTGTGTGTATGTATGTGTGTATGCATGTGTGTGTATGTATGCATGTGTGTATATGTGTATATGTGTGTATGCATGCATGTGTGTATATGTGTGTGTATGTATGCATGCATGTGTGTATATATGTGTGTGTGTATGTATGTGTGTATATGTGTGTGTATGTGTATGTGTATGTATGCATATGTGTATATATGTGTGTGTATGTATGTGTGTATGCATGTGTGTGTATGTATGCATGTGTGTAAATTTATATGTGTGTGTATGCATGCATGTGTGTGTATGTAAGCATGCATGTGTGTATAGGTGTGTGTATGTAAGCATGCATGTGTGTACATGTATGTGTGTATGTATGCATGTGTAAATGTGTGTGTGTGTATGTATGCTCTATTTTCCTATCTCTATCTTCCTTTTTTTCATTATTCTTTATCTCTCACTCTCTCTCTCTCTCTTCTCTCTCTCTCTCTCTCTCTCTCTCTCTCTCTCTCTCTTTCTTTCTCTCTCTCCTTCTCTCTCTATCAATAGAGAATAAAACAATCACTTACAAGTATGTCCCTCTTTTGAATCATTGTCGTCAAAGCGTAATGTATGTCGTCTATCATCCAATTCCAAACAATCGATGCCAAAGAACTTCTGCAAAATCAAAGAAAAGAGAAATTATAAAACCTAAAGCATAGAGAAACACAAATGCTAACAGTACGCGCAGCACTTACCAAGATGTGAGATCTAAGCCGAGAGAGAGTGTGTGTGTGTGTGTGTGTGTAGAGAGAGAGATCTGTGTGTGTGTGTGCACAAGACAATGCAGGTCGCAATTCGGTTTGCGCGCACAAGTTCGACAAAAGACCAACAGTACTCAAACACGCACAAAAATGTGAAGTTTTGCTCTCGGGTTTGCGGTATGTTTAAAACTCGCCGCCGGTATATGCGTCGGTGTGGGCGTCGGTATATGCGTCGATAATTCCCAGTAAATTACCGATGCATATACCGACGCATATACCGATGCTTATACCGACGGCTGTGGGCCACACCGACGATCCGTTTAAAATGGTCATACCGACGGTCACTTGACCGTCGGTATCTCTAAGTGACATTTTTCGAAGCCCATACCGACACCGAGTGTGACCGTCAGTATATACAGCATTGGTATGCCCCTCATATGTTGTAGTGCATCAATAATCATGTCGCCTTTGACAGATCATGAACTCTACATCTATCATCAAAAAATTTCACAACCAAACCAATCTTGGCTAAAGCTGAAACTGATAACCGATTTTTCTTGATGCCTAGCACAAATAAAGCATCCGACAATGGGAAAGAATTACCATCAGCAGTTGTGAGAATGATCTTATGAACTCCGATGATAGGATAAGAGGAGTTGTTGGTGCATGTGACAGTATTCCCTGTAAGGGCAAGCTTGAGTGAAGTGAAGATATTGTGCTGCAAGGTAATATGTTTGGTTGCCCCACTATAAAAGTACCATACATCTGAGTCTACGGCAGACATACTCTATTGAGGAGAAGATGGTTCAAAACTACAAACAATAGTAGATGCCCATTCTTCATTCTGTACTAGATTAGCAGACTCTGTTTTTGGTGTAGAGGCCTTTACAACAACCATTCCATCCTCTTTTTTCTTTGCCTCTTTCGCAGCCGGTTTTGGACAATTCTTTATGACATGATCATTTGCTTTACAGTACTTGCAAAACAATTTCTGCTTTTCTGTTTTCTTGTCATCTCTATCATCCTTCTTTGATTGTGCACAATTAGCATATTTCTACTTACTAGTAGAAGAGCTCCATTTACCCTTGCCCTTTTGACTAGCCAGGAAAGCTTGATCTGCAACACGCATAATGGACGTGTTCTACCTAGATTGATCTTCCTGCAACATAACAGAGACTAACTCCTCAAATGTTAAGGCATTTGGATTGCCTTTCATCATCAAACGAAGAGTAGAGGCAAAAATCTGGTATGAATCGAGAAGACCATTTAGAACAGTCTGCACAAGCGAACTATCAGGCAAGACTTCATGAGCAAAAATTAACTATTCCTTCAAATCTTTGATCTTTGTCAGAAAATTGTTCATAGAATCACCTTCATTCATATGCTCACTCTCCAACTCTTTTTGGTGGTAAGCAACACGAGCCTCATTCCTAGCATGGTACAATGTGGTAAGTGTATCCCAAGCATCCTTAGCTATTCTGTAAGAGGGAATGTGAGGAATAATGGCATGTTTGACAGACAAGGCTATCAATGCATGTGCCTGAGCATCTCTGCCATCCCAAAAAATTTGCTCTGCAGTAGGTGTAGCAAAAACTACAATAGGAACATGAACATGAAGAACATCATCATCTTCAATGTCATCTGCATCAGCTTCAAACGTGTATTTGCAGATGTAATAGGACATTTTTCAACACCCTGCACAATATTCCACAGTCCTTTTGCGACCAATACATGATGCATCATATAAGCTCACAATGCATAATTCGTACCATCGAACTTATCATCAACAACCAACATACTAAATACATTACTGCTTTTAGCCATGGCCACTAACTAAAATACCTTGATGCAGAAAAATGATTGTATTTGAAAAAGTTGAGCAAGAATACCTTGATGAGTTCTACTAAACCTATAGCAGACTTTGAGATGCTTATACTGGTGAACCAAAACCTGTATATATATTTGCCACAAAAAGATGAATAGCTTGCACAAGCACTATGATAATGCGGTTCGAAGGCTGAAACGGGCTCAGATCGTGAATTTGGCACTGCAGAGTGAAGATATTTTGATCTCCTAATCACCCTAAGTATGCTCACCAACTTTTGCGTAATTCTGAGACTATGATCGGAGGGGTGTCGATGATGCCCTAGAGGAAGCGGAGACCTACTTTGATACCAATTGTTGGAGTTCGAGGTCTACAAAAGCACGTGAATAGCACAAGGAAGAAGAAGAAGCTTGGAGCACAACACACAATACTGAATGTATTACCACTAGAATGTACAAAGATAAGTAGCCCATTAGGGCAGTAGGCATATATACAATCTAGGGGGGAAAAACCTCCTAAACAGGGAAAAAAGTGCCCTGGCGGTCCTAGAGTGTTCACACACATTAGTACCTAAATATATCAACAAACTTTGCAAGTATTGTAAGGCAAATGATCATGTCATTTAGAGTTATCCTAGACTAGTTGCAAAAGAGGGAAAGAAGAAAGAGGTCAAAATGTTTATTGCAAAGGCCTCTACTTTGAAAATTGAGTCTGCTGATCCTCTTCAGAAGGAAGAATGGGCATTTTCCACTCATTATAAGTATGATCCTTCTCATGAATAGTGTATTTTTATAGTGGATAGATGTTTTGTATATTAACAATTGTGCAACCAATCATATTACCTTGCACTGTAGTTTCTTCACTTCATTTGAGCCTTCTCCTACAAGGAATATTGTCACATGTGTCAACAACTCCTCTTATCCCGATTTGAGAAGTTGGGAAGATTATTCTTAGTGGTACAAATGGCAACACATTCACTTTATCAAATGTTTTATATGTAGCAAGGATCAACAAGATCTTTTTTTCAATTTTAACATTAGCAAAAAATGGCTTAATAGTGAATTTTTTTTATGACAAATGTACAGTTCTTGATCTCTGTGATGGTGACAAAATCGTTGCACCTAGAATGCTACATCATGGGTTGTATAAGCTCAAAAATTATGGAAAATCTATTAATGGTTTTGCATGTGCAATTTAAAATTCTTAGGCTATTTTAGATTTGAACTTTGGCATGCACATTTCGTACATATACATTTTGATAGTTGGATTTTCTTGCAAAAATCTAAAATGATATCCTCTTTTTCCCAAACTCGAGGCTCATTCTAAACATGCTTTTGAGGGCTATATTTTGGATAATATGTAGCATTCTTCATTTCCCAAGGATGGTACAATAAGAGCTAAAAGAAATTATAGCTTGTTCACAATGATGTTTATAGTCATATGCAAGCACAATCTTCTTATAATAACCTTTACTTTATGATTTTTATAGATATTCTCCAAGCATGCATGGTTATATCCATTGAAAGGAATATCCAAAGTGTTTATGTGCTTCAAACAATTCCTAGTTACAATGAAAAAATTATTAGCATGTAATCTGGGTCTCCATTTTGATTAGAGAGGGAGTATATGCCTTCTGAGTTTAAAGCATTTTTGTTGAGCATTGAATAGAACACCAATGTAAAGTGCAATATACACCTCAAGAAAGAGGAGTTGCTAAGAGAAAAATAGGTCTCTCATGGAAATGGACAAGAGTGTGGTCAAAAGTGAGGCTCTTCCACATAGCTTCTGACTTGAAGCTATTATGTGTGTAACATATGTATTTAATAGGTTCCCCTAAATCATTGCACTCTGTCACTAATTATGGGCCCTAGCATGCTCACAAATGATTTGTTGCTCTTCTACATTTTTTGGTTGTTTGGCATATGCATTAGCGCCTATGCAACAATGTAGAAAATTGGATGATAAGATTGGGAAATCTATTTTTTTGGGTACCATTAAAAGTAAAGCGTATCATTTCCATAGAGTAAAGTGATTCTCATTAGTTGAGATGTAGTATTTTTGGAGATTCGAGTTCACTGTCTACTTTCATGTACAAAGGAGACATCAATTAGCTAAAAAGATGTGTATGACACTCTATTCCTTTGTTCACTAGTTGCCATCCAAGTGTACTATTGAGTGAGCAATTTCTCAACCTATGTAGGTTTCCAATGAGCATACATATCATTATATTTTTTATATTGATATACATGATGCACTTGTTGACAAGATAATTTACATTGAAGAGTCTAGCACTATGCCTAAATGTATGGTGTAGACTTTGAGAAATAACAAGTTAGATACAATTTCACCTCATTGTACACATTCATGCTCTCATAGTCTTATTTTTCTCAAATTGCCATGCAATTGCTGTTTCTAGTCTTTCTAATGAGGATGAGCCTACGTCTTTAGAAGAAGTGCTAATTTAGAGATTTGGATGGCTATTATGCATTCAGAATATGATGTTATTATGAATATTTTCCTTTATGTGAATTGCCCCTTGCAAAAGGGCCATTGGTACTAAATGGGTTGATGCATGTGAGCATGTGTTGCAATTCTCATTTTATCCATATCAATCTCGCCATCATGATTTGGGAAGTAAACCTTAGTTGGATCATGCTTATGTACCTGCCAAGGTGTAGGAGGTGTACTAACTGTGTACAATGTGATCTGGCTAAAGATGGAGATCCCAATGCAAAGGTACATACATATGGTGTACTCGTACTAGAAGTGAGTGTGATCATATTGGCACCTGGATTGAGTTGTTGACTTGATGACCTTTTTGAATTGTCCAAACTGTGTGTCATATATGGTGGGGAAGAAACTATGTGCAGAGTAATCTATCCAATCATAGTTATTGTGGGCAAAGGGGAATCAGTCTCATGCAAATATGGTTGTCCAAGTTGTGACCAACCTAGTGGTGTTGTCTAGTATTCATGGAAATAAAATATTGAGATGCTTGCACATGCTATTGAGGTGTCAATTGAGAAAAAAATCCTAGAACTGGGCATCTAAAGAGAAAAATTCCTAGAGCTTGGCATCTAAAACACTCCGAGTTATGCTTCCATCAGCCATATGTAGAAAAACCAAAAAATTAATTAAATTACATAGAAATAACATAACATAAAGAAAAAAAGAGACAAAGAAGACTGTATATGCTTTATTCTATGTGAGTGTGTCTACAATAAATTCCTTTTATGCTTCCTCATCAATATCTATTATGATTTGCATAAGTGGTTCAAATTCTATAGCAACTTGTTTTGAGTCCTCATCTTCTACGCCATCCTCTCCTAATTTGTTTTGCTTGATGTATGTATTTTCAATGCATGGCATAAGATATGTTTGAATCATATCATTGTTAATATTGGTTGATGAATGATCTTCTACCTCAAGTTGTCAAATATTTATTGTCCTCCAAAAATGGATTTCTTTCAGGGATCAATATGTACAACATACTAGAACTTTGGATCTATTTTTTGTGGAGTACAAATAACCTATTTATAATGCTCTAGAAATGCAAAAGTATCATCTTTGTCATTCCACAACTTTGTGGAATAGATTTGAACAAAATCACTTGCATCTTTTCTTATTGTTGCATTCCATCCTAAGGTGGTGACTCTAAACCATTTCACATCAAGCACAAACAAATCAAACTGCCAAAAACATATCTTTAATATATCTTGGATTGTCCCACAATAATCCAAATTGTTTGAGATATCATTTTTATCTTTTGCACTTGCTCTACTACTTTGTGTAAAGGGAATCACAATTCTGATTTCCATCTCTCTTTGTGCTTTGAACAATCAATCTTGAAGAGGACAAAGTAAACTACAACATGATGATGGTTTTTTGTGCTTTTGGGGAAACTAAAACATACACACACATTCCTCTTCATACTCAAGAAAGGTCTAACTAAGATCATTTCACAATTTCCAACCTTTCCAAATTGACAAATAGCTAATGTGTGCTCGAACTTAACTCCACACATAGAGAGGATGATTCGTTCCAAGAGTCTAAGAGGATGCTCTACATGTCCATCTTCTAATTGCAATTCCATGGAGTATGCCTCAAGGTTGACCGTTAACCCATTTCTCCCAAATATCTTTAGTAGCTATGGATACTCGTGTGCTCGAGTCTAAGATTGCTTTGGTTGTGTAATCATTGGAGAGGAGATGCAAATAGGTGTTTCCCTTATCCCCTTCACTTTATTCCCCAATCTTATCTAGTGAAATTTTCTTTACACACGATCAAGCTAGAGGTGGAAGTAGTGTCTAAGTTGGCTTTTTCATGTGGCTTCACTCATTGGGCTAGATTTGTCCCAAAGATGTGGTTTCTCCTTCAATAGTTCTTCTAAAGTGAGCATGCTTCAAACTCTAGTTTTTCTTAGGCTTCTATTGCTGATGGTTTTGGCTCACTCCCTTTAATGCACCCATTATTTATGGTTGGTTCTCTCTTATATTCCTACTTGGATTCATACTCCCCCATGTAGTTAGGAGGAGTGTGTAGACTCAAAGAGTCTTCCTCATGAATACTAAGATTTTGAGCATCATTATAACAACATCCTTCTAAAAACTTATTTTGTTACCCCACAAATATCTCACAGATAGGCAAGTTTTTTTGTTGACTAAGAATCTTGAACTTCACATGCTAAATCATCCACAAATTTTGGATAGACTTTGAGCTTATACAGCCCACGACATAAAATGCCAAAAGCAATAATAACATTGGCATCTAAGAGATCATAACAATAAATTTTTCTTATTCCCTCATACATACACGCATTTAACAATGTGAAAGAACTACCATCAATAGTAGTCAAAATGATCTTACAAGCCATTACAAGATAAGAGGAGTTGTTGATGCATATGATAGTATTCCCTGTAGGGCTAGGCTCAAGTGAATTGAAGAAATTGTGTTGTGAGGTATTATGTTTGGTTGCCCCACTATCAAAGTACCAAACATCTAAGTATACTGCAGAAAAATACATTGCTCATGAGAAGATGGGTCATAGATGCCTACCATAGTAAATGCCCATTCTTCATTTTGATTAAGATTAGTAGACTCTGTTTTAGGTGTAGATGCCTCAACAACCATGGGCCAAACTCTTTCTTCTTTGCCTCTTTTGTAGCCAGTTTTGGACAAATCTTTATTACATAATCATTTTCCTTATAGTATTTGCAAAATTATTTTTGTTTTTCTTCATCAACTCTGTAGCATTAGCAGATTTTTGCTTGCTAGTAGATGAGCTCCATTTACCTTTGCCCTTCTAACTATCTAGAAAAGCTTGATCTACAACATGCATAATGGACCGTTTCTACCTAGACTAATCTTATTGCAACAAAACCACAAATGAACTATCAGGCAAGAATCCATTAGCAGAAATCAACTGCTCCTTCATTCATATGCTCAACATGAGCCTCATTTCTTTCTTGTTATAAAATGATAACTGTATCCCAAGCATCCTTTGTTGTTTTGCAAGAGCGAATGTGAGGGATAATGGCACCTTTTACAAACAAAGCTATCAATGCATGTGTTTGAGCATCTCTTCCATTTGAATGAAGTTTCTCTACAATAGGTCCAACACAAACCACAACACCAACAGGAGTTTGAAGATCTTCATCATCTTAAATGACATTTGCATCACCTTTAATAACTGCATTTGCAACTGTAGTAGGACGTTTTTCAACACCCTACACAATAATCCATAGACCTTTTGCTACCAATACATGATGCATCATATATGCCCACAATGGGTAATTAGTACCATCCAACCTATCCTCAACCACCAACATATGTAATGGCTTTCAACCATGGCCACTGACTAAATACCCTGATGGAGAAAAATAAATCTATCTTAAAAAGTTGAATAAAACCACCTTATTGAGCTCTGCTACACATGTAATAGAATTTGTGGTGCTTGTACTAGCAAATTGAGACCAATCTATATGTTTGGCACAAAAGGACAAAATTACCTCCTGTGAGAGTGCTTTCGAAGGCCAAAACGAGCTTAGTTCATTTAACTTGGTGAAGTTTTAGAGACTTCACTTTTGATATGTATGTGAGAGAATAGCTCTCCTTCATTTCTTTATCCTTTCATCTACTGGTTTAAGTACATTAACCTCACTTTCCCAAGAAAGAGATAACCTAATTGATGATTTTTATGAATCATGAGTTATTTTTCTTACTGGCCATCAAAGAAAAATTCTCAAAAGGAGTTAGCATTCTATTGTCCAATTCTACTGGATACTTTCTCCAATCCACAAAGATACATCTTCAATTTGACCTTCTTTTTGTGTATTTTAAATCCTCTCACGATCATTCTGATGATCATTTCTCAAACCCTTGTTGGTGCCAATATTGAGAGCTAAGATGAAGTTGTTATATTTTGTTTATACACCAACTAGGCCTTGCAAAGAACTTTTAGGCCAAATATCTAGGGTAGGTCTAGACCCTTTTACATCTTTATGCCTTAATGTTGAAAAAAAGAACTATTTTCAAAATTCAATCCTTCTTAGGATTTTATGCTTTAAGAGGTAGTTGTCATGAGTTTTCCTTTAGAGTAGTTCCAATCACAACTTCTCAGACAAAATTTGTCAAGCGTAAACAATTCTTTTTAACCATACGACAATTTTCCAAGACTAATCAATTCTTGTTGACCATGCCGCAATAATAAAGACCTAATCTTTATCTTTAAGATCTATTGAGCTATCTAAAGCTCCTTGACTTACCTGCAAGATTTTTAGAGATCTTTCCCTCAACTCAAGTCCAAGCATGTGCTAATGCCTTTCGCATTCCAAAGCTAGAAATCTAATCAAGATTGATAAACTTGTGGGTTATATGAATCATTGGGCTTTAAGTACCACTACCTGTGGTTGGGGATTTCTTGGGAACTATTTGTGGTCTAAATAGCTTGAAAATTTTTGTTCTTCCTACTAAAGAGAATTTTAATCTTCAAGTACTTGAGATCACTCCAAAGTTATCAACAAAATGAGCAAAGGATTCATCTTGGAATCTTTTGCACCTCTTGAATGATCCTTGAAAGCATTTCTAGACTTTTGGAAAATATTTTGAAGCTTTATTGCTTGACTTGTGTTCACTTCCTGAGTATCAAACTAAAGGATAAATATCCCCTTAAGATAAGGTTTCACATTCCATCAAGAAAGTTTGACTTGAACTTTCATTTATATGTGATATTTAATACTTTTCTTGATTTTGGATTAAAAACTATTATCATTGATCAATATATCATGGCTTCTTGTGTACTTTACAAACTTTTCGATAATGTGTTGTGGGTGCATACTTTGAAATATAAGTTGCTCTTGGTGATTGAACCAACACACCATAATTATAATATGAACACAACATGTCCTCTTTATAACTTAAGAATCATATAAATTCTTTCCTAGAAGTGATAGCTTGCTAATACATTGAGTATAGGAGGAGGCCACTGGGACCACACTTCCAGTACTCCTTCTAGTCAAGGGGGATTCTTCCTTAGGGAAGCATACTCTATGACATGTCCATGTGTAGGAATACAACTTGATAGTGAAGCCATGTTGGTGGAAAACATAACAAGAACATAGATGAGAAACACCAATATTTTTAAGACTCAAAATGATTATAGTAAGTCAAAATAATCCAAATGAGCATTACAATGGGATAGGAGCCACTCCAAAGACTATAACATGACTAAACCAACAAGAAGAACTATTTTAAACAAAAAAGTAATCTCTACAAGAGAAATGCAACAGAATCCAATTGAGATACACTAGCCAAGACTACTCAATCATATTGCCATGCTAACTACCATACAATTGAGAAGCCAACAATTTGTATAGTCACCATAGAGTGGCCTTGACACATAGTGGGAAAGTTGCAAGAGATTAAAGAGAGTAGTAAAGAGATAATTCCAACTAGCAAAGAACAACAACCTGACTATAATAGAGGGATATAAGACTATAGATCAGAGATAGATGGTAGCCAAAATGAGTGCCAAGTCTCTTTTTATATAGTTTCCAAAGGCCAGAGGAGTGGCCATGTTGAGTCCCAACTTTCAATGTTGCATGTTTCAAGCTAACAAAAGTGATGGAGAAGTGGGCTAATTTTGGCACGGGAAACCAACCAATTTTGGGTCTTTTACTTAGATATTGCATTTACGAAACCAATTTGAATCTGCAAATGCTAAGTATCGAGAGGTACTTCTTCTATCATCCTTTGATCCTGCCCAATCTACATCTAAATATATTTTGATATCCAAATATAAAGAGTAATGATGGAAGACACCTTCATTAAGTGTTCCTTTGAGGTACTCGAGTACTCTCTTTGCAACATCCATGTGTGGTTTTCTAGGTGAGTGCATGAATTGGCTAAGGACTCCCACACTATAGGATATATCTGGTCTTGTGTGAGTAGCATATATCAACCTACCAACCAGGCTTTGATATCTTTAGAATCATCAATCATCTCGCCTTCATAAACACTTAGTTTATGATTCATTTCCAAAGGCGTACCTACAAGCTTGGTGTTCTCCATTCTAAACTTGAGAAGTAGGTAGGTATGAATGTATCTTCTTTGAGTTAGATAAATCCCATCATTTGTATAAATCACTTGCATACTTAGGAAATATGTGATGTCACCTAGGTCACTGATTTTGAACTTCTCTTGCATATGCCTTTTGATCCTTTGAATGTCATTCAAGTCATCACCTGTCACAATTATGTCATCTACATATACACATAGATAGATAACATCATTGTGATCCCTTTTGATGAACAAAGAAGGATCTAAGTTGCTATGTTTCAATCTTTGATCTTGAATCTAAGTGACCAACCTATAATTCCAAGCTCTAAGGGCTTGTTTCAATCCATACAATGCTTTCTTAGGTCTACAAACATAAGATGTATGGTTAGGTTTTCAAAACCTTGAGATTGTGATATGTATATCTCTTCACTTATCCAACCATATAGAAATGCATTTTCACATCAATTTAAAGGAGTCTCCAATTTTTTGCAGCAACTACAATTGGTCATATTTGCAATTGGTGAGAATGTTTCCTCATAGTCTATACCATGAGTTTCTGAACATCCTTTGGCAACTAATCAAGCATTGTACGTGCAACTTGATATCATGCACCCCAAGAAACACATGATCCAAATAATCCTGGCTGAATGATTCCTCTTGATGCTGATCTTGTACATGCTTGGAAACGTAGACACATAGATGCACTCTATGTTCTAGTTACAAGTACTATTGATAGTTTTATGACTCTCATCTAGCATACTAGCAAGGCATGTTAAGCATTGAACATATTGAAAAATCAATATAAAATTCATAATTAGACACAAATCCGAAACTTGGAGAATCAACTAGTAGCAAAAAGGTTTGTTGATGGGGAGACTATAGAGGTGTTTATCACTTGCATAAAGAATCCACGAGATCAAATGGTGGGAGGAGGTACAGAAGTCAAGTGAGAATCTAGTTTGGCGTTGTCTTTGAATCTGTCCACCAAAGTTTGATGGTTTGGTAACTGCTCTTGATACTCAAATCGGACCTCAACTAGTAACTTTTAAGAATTCATTGCCTTAATCATGGAGGAGGAGTTATGGCTCAAGGCAAGGAGTGGTGGCAACAAAGGAGATTCACATCAAATACCAAAGGAGGCAAAGCAGAATCTTTGAAAGATGGAGACAAAAATAAGAATGAGAAAAAGAAGTTCAAGGGAGAATGTTTCAACTGTAAGAAGAAAGGCCACAAAATCCAAGACTATCACATCAAGAAGGTAGAAGAGAAGAATGTCTCTTGATAAGGTGGCAAGGGCAAGGAGTCTTCCAACACTGTAGTAACAGAGCTTGAGTTATTTGTTATGATAGAGGAGTCTTCCAACACTGTAGTAACATAGCTTGACTTATTTGTTATGATAGAGGAGGTCTTCCAACACTGTAGTAATAGAGCTTGAGTTATTTGTTATGAGTTATAAAATGACTCATGGGTGTTGGACAATGGTGCCTGTCATCACATGATGAGTAGAAAAGACCTTTATAGTTCCTTACAACCTCTAAAGGAACCCATCACATTAAAGGTATGAAACAGTGCAAAATTTCCTATAGAGGGCGAAGGTATGTTTTCTTTCATTAACTCTAATGGGGATGTCAAAAATCTTTCAAATGTGTTGTATGTTCCACAAATCAAATGAAGTCTATGTTCAATAGCTTTTATAGCTGATCAAGGTCATCAAGTATCTTTAAGTAAGGCAAGATCTAAGATTATGGATAGTAACAACAACATTGTTGGGACTGGCATAAGGAGGAACAACTTGTATGAGTTGTCTTCTCTTACAACCACTACAAGTGTGGGCACAAGTAAGCTATGGCATGAGAGATTTGGCCACATTGGATACCTTGTACTAAAGGAGATGCATCACAGGGGTATGGTTGCACACCTACCATCAATTTCTGAAGTGAAGGAACCATGTGAAGCTTGCATGATGGGCAAGCAACAGAGGAAGGCGTTTCCACATGAAAGCAAGAACAGAGCAAGCTATCCTCTAGAATTGGTGCATGATGACTTGTGTAGAAGGATGTCTACACAAGCCTTGAGCAGATCCTCCTACTTCATGTTACTTGTCAACGACTATGGCACGAAGATGTGGGTGTACTTCATTCGCGATAAGGCTCAAGCTTTTGGTAAGCTTAAGGAATGGCTTCAACTTGTTGAAACTAAAATAGGGAAGAAGATGAAGAAATTCAAGATAGATGACGATGGTGAGTTTACATCAACATAGTTTGAAGATTTTTGCAAGAGTAAACAAATCATGCATCAAGTCATAGTGGCACATAGCCCTCAACAAAACAGTGTTGCAAAATGTTGGAATCAAACCATCATGGAGATGGCAAGGTGCATGTTGAAGGGGAAGCGTTTGCCTAATCAATTTTGGGAAGAGGCTATCAACACCCCTATCTACATCTTGAATCAAAGATACTCCAAGGCACTTAATGGAAAGACTCCACAAGAGGCCTACACTGTTAAAAAGCCATCAATCTCCCATTTCAAAGTATTTGGAAGTGAATGTTATGTACTGTTCAACCAAAAAGCATCAAAATGTATCTTCTTAAGGTACAGTGAAGATAAGAAGGCTTATCCCACAATTACTAGAATAGGTTGTAGATGGATTGAGGTGATCACAAAGAATAGAGGAACATAGATAGGCAAGCACCCATATTGTAAACACAGCCTTGATGGATGAGCTCATTCAAGAACAAGCAAAGGAACCAACCAATGTGGAAGAGGCACTCCACGATTTGATTTGGAGGGCGTCCATGCAAACAGAATACATTGATATCACGAAGAATGGAACTTGGGAGCTAGTGGATCAACCCACTAAGCGTAAAGTCATTGGCATCAAGTGGGTTTGGAAGCTAAAGTACAAGGTTGATGGTACTTTGGAAAAGTACAAAGCAAGACTTGTTGCACATCTACTCACAAGTTGAAGGCATTGAATTTTGTGAATCATTTGCCTTGACTACAAGCATGACTACTATCCCAGTAGTACTAGTTGTGGCTTTACATAATCGATGGTGAGTCTATCATATGGACATCAAATCAGCATTCCTGAATGGAGACCTAACTTGAAAGTTAAGGTTCCACAAATGTCCGGGCTCTCACAATGGCTTGTCCTCATAATGGGGCCTTTACAACTTAGAGCAACATGGATCATTTGTGGTCACTTGAGGGTGTCTAACACCCCCGTTCAATGTCCATCCTACAGTGAACTACCTCCTTGATCCAATGCCAAGCTTTGGAAAGTGTCAATGAAGTTTCTCTCTCCCAAGAGCCTTGGTGAAGATGTCTACTCCCCATTTAGAGAGCAAGGTATGTAAATTGAAGAAGGCATTATATGGGTTGAAACAAGCCCCTAGACCATGGTACGAGTAGATATATAAGTATCTCTTGGATCTTGGTTTCAAAAGATGTGCTTTCGATGCTAACTTGTATATTCGAAAGAGATGAGGGAAGACAATTGTGCTTGTAGTCTGTGTAGATGATCTTGTGATTACAAGAAATGATGATGCTCTTCTTTAACAAAAGAAAGATGCCCTGAGTTCAAAATTTGAAATGACATACTTGGGCTTAATGCATTATTGCTTAGGCCTTGAACTTTGGTAGGAACTAGGGAGGATTTTCATCTCTCAACAAAAGTATGCAAGACACATATTGAAGGCATTCTACATGGAGGATTGCAAGGAAATGTCTACACCTATGGAGGTCAATGCAAAATTATATATTAAAGATGCTTCACCTCCAATGGATATTGGAAGATATCGGAAATTAGTTGGGATATTGGACGATATAGGAAATCAATTGGAAGTCTCATCTTCTTCTGCAACAGAAGACCAAGTATCTCTTATGCTATTGGAGTAGTAAGTAGGTTCTCTAATAAGCCTTTCCAAACTCATTGGAAGGCATGCATACATACTCAGGTATGTGAAAGGAACCACTTAAGGCAAAATAAAGGCCTTGTGGTGCTGCACGATTTCCCCATAGAGGCTTAATGGAGGAGTGAAAAGTGGGCTTTCTCCCTTCTGAGGGGTCTGAGGGGCCTCTTCCCTGGCCCGTAGGGTCGAGATGGCAAGACTTCTTGTCATGGAGATATTGTCAGATTATATATTTTGCCGACTATTTTGTATCTTCCAACCACATTTATCTAAATCAAATCCCCTTGTAAAAGTTAGATAAGCATGGCCCAAGTTGGCTTTACAAAGCATTGTGCACTAGTAAGCCCTTCATCTAGAGTCTATCTAGATTGCCATCTAAGCTCCACATTGGGAGCACACGAGTGGACAACACCATCGTTGTGGCTGCATTACTCTTGGCAATCTGTAAATTTGAATTCTCTATCTCTGAGTCTACATCTATCTTTGTCTGCATTTTTTTTCTCAACTCTATCTATTGTTCTACTCCATTGTGCTTTTATTTTCTTACATTTTATAGTTCAAAAATGGATTGAAAAGGCATTTCCACAGAGCACCCAACTCAAATTAAAAGAAACTCTCTCGTTTGGTGCCACATTAGAGGAATTCATCATAGAAACTTCTCAAATTGAAGAGGCTAGGGTGCAATTTGAAGATGCAGATAACAAAGCGAATTGAATACACCAACTCAAACAAGAGTTGGAGAGGTTGAAGTTGCAAAAAAGAAAATTAATCAGGCAAGGCTACTAAGGAGGATTCTATAGTGCATCTAGCGAAGAGATCTAGAAGAGCTTAACACAAGAAGGAGGAGGTGAACAAGTCTATTTGGTGTATAAATTGCAATAATAATGGGCATTGTACGAGTGAATGTGTTTACATGATCGTATATCAAATTTGTAGCAAAATTGGCCATGAGGCGGAAGATTGTTATCTTTTGAAAGGGGTTTTCAACATATACCCCTGGAACTCAATGGGTGAGTTCATCTACAAACCCATTAAGAAACAATGGAGCTTCAATAAGATGGAGAGGCTCAAGACTCTCCAATTTATGATTTTCCCAATTTATGAGCAAAATACATGTGAAGAAACAATTTTTTTAAAAACAGTAAATTGGGCACATATTGTAAATGCTGAGTAGTACTCGAGTAAAGGCTGAGTAGTACTCGAGCCTCAAGGGCACTAAAATTACCTTCATGAGTTTTCTCATAATTTTAGACATCATTTCGACCTTCAAATGAGTTATATGGCATAATTTTTATTAGTTTGAACACTTTAGTGTGGACACAACCCTCCAAAAATCTAGAAAAGTGAAAGGGCTCTCATTTGTTAGGATTAGCTTGTTTTAGCTTAGATCTTGTTACTATCATTGTGAGCAATAGAGGGAGCTTATTGGAGCACATTGCCTCTTGCCTACTTGTGAGTGTGTGTGCGTGCATGCATGTGTGCTTTCCTATTTCTCATTGTTGGATGCATGTGCTTCCTTGTTTGCCTCACATATGCTCTTCATACCATTGATTAGCCGCTCCACAGATTTCCATCTTGTATGGGGTCACTCTCACTTAATACTCGTGCATTGGACATGCATGGAGATCTACACCAAATACTTTCAATATTAATTTTATAACTTTTTTTCAAATGATTTTAATGACATCATTGTTAACCTTGCTCATGCCCCAAATTGGGTTTCTTATTGCATTAAATATCTATTAGGTTTCTTATTTCATTAAATATCTGTCTAGTGAGTCCATAATCTTGTCTCATGCTCTTTTACTCTCTAATCTCCATTCTTGGAGCTAAATCTCTTGGAACTTTTCTTTTTTTAAGAGGAAGTTTGGCCAAAGCATAGTCTCCTGCATATTGCACAATAAAAAAACAAAAAAAAGAAAACAAAATGTACAATAAAGGAGCATAGTGCTCTTGGGATCCCCCATATCCCACAAGCATGGGTAAGGTTGTTTGAAGGTGCAACCATGGACTCGATAGGATTCGGTAAGAAAACTACTTATTAGTAGCCAATATTTGAGAGGAAAACTAAGTATTATCGCGAGTTACAGAGAAGGTTAATCATATTTTCATTGCCCTCATGGGTGGTCCATTTACTTATTTTTCAAGACAACAATCCTATGGTGTCTAAAGGGAGGGGACTTGTTACAATTACATATTCTTCTCCCTAACTGGCCAAGGTTTATCAATCAACCATTCTCTTTTGGATGGTCATCAAAGTTGGCCGCACATATTTCTATCCATATCTTCCAAAGTGCTTCCCCCCTTATAGCATTCCATAAAGCAGAGGAACCGTTTATCGCTTCTCTGAGTAATGCTTGCTTCTAGTTGATTTGACTTTGTATAATCAAAATCCTTGCAAGAACTTGCTAAACCAAGTGACCCTTAGGGCATGGAAAGAAGAGGTGATCAATGTCCTCCCTATCGTAGAGATAGTGCTTACACCATTAAGGGGCCCCGTAGATTTTATTAGCTTCGACATTGATCCAAATTCCCCTATGGAGAATTCGCCACATTAGAGCTAGCCCTATCTAGTAGAACGCTTTAATCTTACAGCATGAGAAAAATGTCCGTTGATATTTATTCGAGTTGAGGTGCTTCCGATAAGCGTTATCCTATAAGCTCTTGGACTTTGATATCCCAAGGGTAATAGGTAATATGTGTACGTGAGAACATTTTTCCTTGCTTGCACAATGTAAGTGTAGATTGGAGTTCATAGAATTTCAATATCCAATGCACAAGTGCTCATATTTGAGTGTGTCATGTAGTTCATAGAGAAAGGCCTTGTGTATATAAAATTAAAATATAAAGTTTCGGAAGCCCAACTTTTTCAAACCCAAATTTCAAGTATATTTCTGTGAAGCGTGGGGTGGGCGTCAAATTTAAGCCCTCCCACTCCGAACATATATGGCTTCATGACGACGCTTCTATGTGTGCAAAAAGCTATGAAAAGCAAAGCGAGGCTCATCGATTAGCACAAGGGTGTCGGCTTGTGATCGACTTTGGATACTTCTTTTCAACTTCATAAAAAATATTTGAATCTCCATCGTCTTCTTATTTCCTTCTTGACTGGAGGCGGTTGGGAAGCACTGATGCAAGCAATAGGCATAAGATCCACATAACATCTGATGCAAGCAATAGGCATAAGATCCACATAACATCCACTGAGAAAGAGATATTCTACACGCAATCCTGTAATCCCTGCTGACTTGCAGTAAAAGTATGGCGGCACCATCCTCGTCATCGCCGTTTATTCTTACATCCAATTCTATTGCAGCCATCGTCAACGGAAACACGAATTTACGGCCTCTTCTGCAGGTGCTTGACGTGAAAGAGATCCAGACTTCTCAAAAAGATAAACGCTTTCGTCTTCTACTCTCCGATGGGTCCCTTGTACAGCAAGGAGTTCTTGCAACTCAGCTCAATCAGTCTGTTCATTCAGGTCAAATCAAACGTGGTTCCATCCTACAGCTTCTGGACTATGTCTGCCATGACATCCGTGGATTGAGGCAAGCCCTTCTTACCTGAGAAAGAAAGCATTAAGGGGAGTAGATCTTCTGATCGGCACATGCATTGTCGACGGGCAAGCTCATGTATTCTAGGCATCTTGTCAAGATGGCCCATGTTGTCAGCAGTTTGAAGTAGAAAATTGGACTCAGTGCATAGAAAGTTTCTTTCATCAGCACGCTTTCACTTTGACGAGATGTAGGGAAGCCTTCATCTCTATGATTAGTGTGAAGGAAATCTCGTCAACATGCATGGAATTTGCTTTCTTTTCATAAGCTTTCGCGGTAACGATGTGTTCTTAATTCATTTCTGCTCGAGCCAATGTCTTTTTTTTTTTGAGCAGGGGACGTAGCATGTTTTGGTAATCTGAGGGCGAATTAAACTTCCATGTTTAAAGTTCATGATCTCGATATACTTTGCATGGTAGCAATACTGCATTCCAGAAACTTCAACTGTGTAAAGATGTGTGTTTAATGTGTGCGTATTTGTGCCTTTACGTATTCTTTAATTGGGACTTCATTGACACTGCAGGTTTTTGATGGTTCTGAATATGGAGGTTATTGGCTTTTCAGATGACACGATTGGGAATCCCAAACAGCTAGTTGCGAATGTGAATATTGCAGAAGTAAATACTTCTTCCAATCCTGCTGAAACAAGCAGTAATGGACATGGAATTGAAACCTCTCCTGCAAGGCCTAGTGTACCCATTTCAAATTTAAATCAACCTTCAACTTGCTCTCCCAATGGGAGGCCAGTAGTCTCTCCAGTCTATGAGCCTGTTCCTGTTTATTCCAACAAAGGTCCCATTGCCAGGAACCTAGCACCTGCAAAGATTTTGCCGATTGCAGCTTTGACTCCTTATATGGGTCGATGGGCTATTAAGGGCCGTGTTACTGCCAAGACCCAGCTCCGCAGGTTTCACAATGCAAAGGGTGACGGCAGGGTTTTCTCTTTTGATCTTTTAGACAGTGATGGAGGTGAAATTCGGGCTACTTGTTTCAATTCTACAGCTGATCAGTTCATTGACAGAATTGAAGTTGGGAAGCTGTACATGGTTTCCAAGGGGACGCTGAAACCTGCACAGAAGAGTTTCAATCATCTCAAACATGACTTTGAAATCACTTTGGAAAATTCATCTACTATCGAGTCAATAAATGAGGATGATGACAGCATCCCACAACAACAGTTCAATTTTATGTCAATTTCTAAAATCGAAAACTTGGAGGAAAATTCTATCATAGATGTTCTTGGAGTAGTAGTAGGAGTTAGTCCCACAAGCACCATTCTGCGAAAAAATGGTACTGAGACAGAGAAGCGAACCGTACAGCTTCGAGATGATTCTGGCTGCAGCATTGAGCTGACTATGTGGGGTAATTTCTGTGCAAGAGAGGGAAGTATCCTTCAAGACGCTTACAACTCTAACAGAACAGCTATCCTGGCTATAAAGGCTGGCCGTATCAGCACTTTCAGTGGTAAATCTGTGGGGACAATTTCTTCTACTCAACTGCTAGTGGATCCAGACCTTCCAGAAGCTCAGCAGTTGAGAGCTTGGTTTGAGAGTGGGGGTCGCACAAGTGCTTTCAAACCCATTTCTCATGAAGGCAGCACTGATGTACCAATACAGATGCGTACCACTGTCGCTGAGATCAAGGAGAAAGGGCTTGGGAGATCGGGCAAACCTGATTGGATTGCGTTAAAAGGCATAATCTCATTTATAAAGACTGACAAGTTTTGTTATACTGCATGCCCACTTTTCACTGGGGATAAGCAGTGTAATCGGAAAGTTACAATTTGTAGCGATGGTAGGTGGCATTGTGATCGCTGTGACAAGTCAATGGACGAGTGTGAGTATAGATATCTGCTCTCACTTCAGGTACAAGATCATTCAGGGGTCACATGGGTGACAGCCTTCCAAGAAGCTGCAGAACAGATCATGGGTGTTTCTGCCAGGGATTTACAATCTTGGAAGGAAGATGGAGATCAACGTTTTGAAAGTATTATACAGAAAGTTTTGTTCTCAGAAAGACTTTTTAGCGTTAAAGTGAAAGAGGAGACTTACAATGATGAGCTGAGTCTCAAATGCTCTGTTCTCAAAGCAGATCATTTGAACTATGTCTCAGAGAATAAAATCCTGCTTGACTCTATTAGAAGTCTTACCAGGGAAGAACATTATCAGGAAAGTACATTACATAATGATATGCCTTCGAATATCAGCATTTCCTCTGCTGGTTTCATGAGCACATCTAGTCCGAGCAAGTATATTAGGGATAAGGCTGGTTCCATGAGTACAGCTAGCCCGAACAAGTATGTGAACGGTGGTGGCAGCAGTGGTTTCTCAAGTCCAGATGGCTCTTGCTTTAAGTGTGGCAAGACAGGGCATTGGGTGAAGGATTGCCCTCGTCAAGGAACAAAAAGGTTTAGGTAAATGGAATGTATTAGGAAGATCATTGTTGCAGCTGCAGTTTGGGGGAAAACCTCTCAAACAGAAGTCTGTTCATCTGAAAACTATGATGTGTGATTAGCAACTGAAGAATACTTGATTCGGGTTTCTGGAAGTCATATTCTGCATGACTCTACATTCTGCTGCAGAATTTTTAGCTAACGTATTCTGAATGAATCATGCAGAATTCAGATTTTTATGTCCATTATACTTACAATTGTATCATTCTTTCCTTCAAAAAGAATTACAAGTTCTCTTTGGTATAGCCACCTCAGAGAAAAGAAAAAAAGAATTAAGAAAGAAAGCGACCAACTACATTTGTACTTCATTTGGTGAATCTGGCCTAGTTTGGCTACAATATATGCTCTCAACTTGTAAACATGGAGCAGTTCATTTAAATTGAAATGTTTTCTAACTGATAATATACTCACATTGAGGATTGCATTTGAAGATGATTAGTAATTCCTGGCACCGGACTTGCATTCCAATACTGTTGACATTAGCTGGAAGGGTATGTCTTGTCAATAGTAGACTTGATTCTTATGTTAACTTATGACTGATGAACATGAGTGTTTTATTAACTGCTTTTTCCCTGGGCTTTCTTTAGGACATGTCTACAACTTACGAAGTTCTTTCTTTGAATTTCATCGAACTCGATTTTCAAGGTGAAGAGTTGAGTCATTTGGTCCAAATCTCATATGATGTGCTTGAGGGACCATGAACATGGATTCTGCAAATTCTTTCCTTACAGCATATCTCCGAACTTTTTACCGGATAAGATACCAACTATCTATGTCCAGAGTTGAATATTTGTTGCTAGGGCTCAAACAATGGAGTTGGCACAAGGGTGTCATCTTTTGGCTTATAAGTTGAATCATCGAGCTTTTTATCCTTCAATTTTACAGGCGAATCAGTCTTTATTGCATGGAAATCCACTAGTGTATTGTATGGGTGAACCTTGATGTGACAGGTCACAGAAGCTTCATGTATCAGACCCATTGTTACAAGATTGCGCAAGAAAAACTTCTCTCAGGCACTTGTTGAATATAAAATGATTAAGGGCAATAAATATAGGAAAGAAAGCACCTCATCAAGTATCTCATCCTCACTTTGGTTTTGAGGAGGTAGAGAGTTGAATTTGAGATCCACATATCTAGCGGCATGCAATATATATCTGTAGATTTTCTGGTGGCAAACTGACACATTTTGAGGAAATCGAAAGCTCAACATAGAATCAGATTATATACAAGTCCAAAAAGCTAATTAATTAGAATAATCAACATACTGGTCGCTTCGACTCATTAGAACAAGTTGATGCACAAAAGCCCCCCCAGAGTTGAGCAATGAAGTGTCCATAGGTGGGGCTCGAACCAAGACTATGGCGGTCATCAGTGTCGAGGATGGCAGTGTCCATTTGTGGAGTTTGTACGGAGACAAAGGGTGAGATCCACAGCTCGGTAAGTTCATTACAAGCTGCTGGACATTTAGAAGGATATTCGCAATTAACAAATATGCTTATGCAATTTGAACCACTTTTTCCAGGTTGAACCACACGAACTCTGTTGTATCTGAATAAATAAAATGATCTTGGAAATTATGTAACAATTGCAATCATATCTTTTGATTATGTTATTAATACCATTGCAGGATGTGTTTCCAAGCATGCACTACTAATATATATACACAACAAGTCGAGTCATTGCAATCACTCAAATGTCAATACAGCCTGTCAAACGCTCTAACTATTAGTCTTAATCAAAATAGTTAGGTGGGGTGTGTGTGTGTGTGTGTGTGCGCGCGTGTGTAAGAATCTTTGTTGACCCTTTTTTGGTTGAATTTTTGTTTTCTTGAAGAGTGAATGTTTTGTTGACAGGGTTGGGTTGGTGTTCTATGTACTGTTGGAAACATCTGCATATCCAGATAGCCCATCTAATTGTGGATAAATTATATCTGTTTGCAGGATTCTCCTATTGCAAAAACATGATGGATTTGTGCATATTTGAGTTACGACGAGCAAATCGTTTTTTGAATTGGGGAGGATGGTCTCGCTAGAAAGAGAGCTATTGGATCATTATGGTGATGAGTGTTTCTGAAATAGATGTAGCTAAGTTTTAATTAGTTGGTGGATTGCTGCAATTTTTGGACATGAAACATTCCATTGCTAACTCTAGCATTTATGTATTCGAACCATGATGGACCGTGCATTGGATATTCCCCCCCCTTTTTTTTTTGGTGGAGGAAGTTGTAACCGTGAGAGTTTTGGTTTGAAAATAATGAGAGATTTGTAGCTATATCTTTCTGCTAGTCATTACGGGGTTCCTTTAACCCTGTTTAGGGTTTTTAGTTATGATGGACTGGCTGCATGCTAGATCTAGCGATAGTGCCATCGTTTGTCTCTCAAACTCACTTGAGTCTTGACTGATGATGATGAGGATAATGGAAATTTCAAACCTTTAAGCTCGATTCTTCAGCATCTCGCTGGTACTTTGCATTTCCGACTCTCTCTTTTGCTCATCTCTATGTTGTGCTATGCGGGAACATGAAGTAACCAATGTCTCTATTGAATGTTGGGGCCGGTGCTATTGTGCTAAATAATATATATATATATATATATATATATATATATATATATATATATTATTTGTATTATCTAGCGTGAATTGGTCATTGCCACTAGTGACTGTTACCTATAGTATGTACTATGTAGTTACTAGTATGTACACAATGCACATATCAAACTTTCCACTTCAAAGTTGAAAAGTTTAAACTTATCATTCTAAATTCACATTGCACAAATAATCATTGTCATTCTAAAATTTAAATTCACATTGCACTTGCCACATTCAATCAATTAAAATTTAAAGATTTTGGCCATGACCAATCATCAATGTCCAGACTCCAAACTCCATCAAGATTCAAGATTCAAGATTCAAAGCATGACAAATACAATGCATTATGACAAGTTCGTGTCACAAATCATTTATAGAATATGTCAAAGAGTTAACTCAAAACTCTGACATTGTAATAAATTATACATGATACCACTAAATAGTCAAACAATAAACTATGAATAATACAATCAATATCAAATAAATCATGAATCATGATCAATCAACCCTAAAAATCTTCTGAGTCACTATCATCATCAGCATAATCAGCATCATCATCATCGTCGTCATCATGATATGGTGCCCAACTAATAGATTCCCATCCGACTAATAGATTCCCATCCGACTAATAGATGACCTTGTACAGTACGTTCACTATGACTAGAATGAGTACGAGATGTCCTCGTATTATTTGTATTATCTAGTGTAAATTGGTCATTGCCAAAAGTGACGGTTACCTGTAGTATGTACTATGTAGTTACTAGTATGTACGTAATGCACATATCAAACTTTCCACTTCAAAGTTGAAAAGTTCAAACTTATCATTCTAAATTCACATTGCACAAATAGTCATTGTCATTCTAAAATTTAAATTCACATTGCGCATGCCACATTCAATCAAGATTCAAGATTCAATATTCAAAGCATGACAAATACAATGCATTATGACAAGTCAGTGAGTCACAAATCATATATAGAATATGTCAAAGAGTTAACTCAAAATTGTGACATTGTAATAAATTATACATGATACCACTAAATATCAAACAATAAACTACCAATAGTACAATCAATATCAAATAAATCATGAATCATGATCAATCAACCCTAAAAATCTTCTGAGTCACTATCATCATCATCATCATCATCATCATCATCATCATCATCATCATCATCATCATCATCATCATCATGATATGGTGCCCGACTAATAGATTCCCATCCGACTAGTGGATGACCTTGTACAGTATGTGCACTATGACTAGAACGAGTCCGAGATGTCCTCGTATCATGTTGCGGCACTGTCAACTCTTGATAAAGCATATCATATAGATCAAGTTCCTCTTTTGGAATGGTAGGCATATCATAAATCCTCTCAATGTCAAGGTCGTTGACATTGACTTGCCGCACCTCTATTGAGTGACCATCATGTTCCAATACATGCAAACTACAGTGGCAATATACAAGTTGATTTAACCACAATGTAAATAACCTATTCCTCTTCTTTGTATGGAAGAGGGCCCATGTACTTCAATTCCTTTCATAGGACTGGCACTACACTCTTGTGAAAGTATGCAAATGGCTATGTATCTGTGCATAATAAAAAAGCAAAAAGAGAAATCTTTAATCAATCAAGGAGTTCATTAAAATTTAAAAACTCAAGGGGAATGAGTTGTTAGTAAATAGTGAGTATGAAGTCATGATTTACTAGGTTAGACGTACCAACACTATATCTCTCCCATCATGTCATAGGCATCAATTGCATGCTTCTCAAGCATACAGTGTCTCTACCAAAAATTCCTTCCTTATTCTAGAGCTAAGTGAGTTGAATCTCTAGCTTCCCACATAGCTCAACATAAGAAGCTCCATACAATCGATCTACATAGTCATTCCAAGCTTTCACAAGCTCCATATCTAGTGATTGTTCTATAGATCTCCATAAAGGGTGTAGTAGATTGGTCATCCCATGTCTAGGGCGATGGAATCAATCCCATCTCTTCCTCCATACTCCTTTTATTTCCTCTATCCTATGGATAGAAAACAAATTAAGTTAGAAGCAAAACAATAAGAATGTTGAAACTTGAATGCACATGTGGCATGCCACGTACACATGTCAGACACACAATGTGAATGCACATATGTCATACACACATGTGAAATAGTACATACAAATCATGTATATGATATATTATATTAGATAAATTATAATACATACATATGTGACATACATCATACACATGTGACATACACACATATGTAACATATGTGATATGTCATACACAATGCATATACAGATGTGACATGTTACATGACACATACACGAATGTATCATGTGATAGACACATGTTTATATGATATATGATATGTCATGACTCATACAGTGATACACACATGTGACACACGATTACACACATGTGACATGTGACATATACATACCACATAGTTATAAAATATAGTTACCAAGTTCCAACTTACCTCTCCAATGTCAAATAAGGACATCTCTTAATAGACTCTCTAACACGGTCCATGAACTCGTATACAACTCCAAGTGTGCAACCCTCTCTATCTTCTATGCATATGAGTGAGTATAAGGGCCATAAAGCCCGCACTAATCCCTCCACATCCCGCTAGAAACTATCATTCAAACATGTCCTTCATACCAGCTCTACCTTTGGACTAGTATATCCATCCCAAGTTGCCCAATCAAGTGATACAGTTGTCTGATCAATGCTTGCCTTACTCTTGCTAATCTCTCCATGAATATGCACATTTGTGCGAATCTCATCTTGGTAGGCTTCACCAAGTCAATATCACAATAACTTTGGTCTCTTTTTGAACAAAGAGACCACTTTTAAGAAAGTGGTAAAAATGGTGTAAATCCATGGTATCTTCCCCACATCCTCAATCAGAAAATCAATGTGATGGGCATCACATTGTGTCCACACAATAGAGGGGAATTCTTCTTCCAAAATCTTGCCCATAGCCACACAATTAATTCAATTATTTGTGATCACTTGGACTACTTTTTCTACACCAATGTCCATGATAGTTTGACAAATAGGGTAATAAATGAACTCACCTATTCACATATAAAACAAAATGAATCATTAATCAATTGATAAATTATCTTGAAAGCTAGCATATTGCACATGCACATTGCATATGCACATGCAAATGTGACATTGCACATGTGTCATGCACAATGCACATGCACATGCCAAATGCCACATGCACATGCGTCATGCCGATGCACATGCTACATGCCACATGCGTATGCACATGCACATTGCAGAATCAATGATAAACTAAAATTTCATAACTAATGAGACTATGAATATTAAAGTGCTAAGTTCAAACTCACCTATGACCGTAGTACCAGCAAGTGATGCATCTATGGCTCAAAGGAACATGCTCCCTTTTCAACAATGCACCAAAATAATGTCCAAATTCCTGTTTTTCATGTCCCTCCATCCGTCATACATGATTGTGCATCCATACTTTGCCCATGTCTCCTTCATGGGCTCAAGCTCTCTCTCTAATGCTTCCTTTATTCTTTTGAGCTCTGTTGTCCTCAACTCTTCATAGGTAGGCCTTTGTCACTGATACCCCAACAATGATACCTTTTCAATGACATTTCTCCATCCTGATGTATGTACAACATTGAAAGATAGCCCATATTATATAAAATCATTCATATGGCTTGTGTGGCTCCTTATTTACATTGTTTTTTCAAGTTAGCATGTATAGGGGCTCCTCCAAGAGAGCCACGTGAGTGCTCTTAATAATCGTGATCTACCCTTGTGCTCTTTCTTGGTGGCTCATGCTCTATGTCAATGTCTATGGGATCCTAATAAGCTTGAGATGCTTGAGTTTGGGGATCACATGAGCCATGTGAATTGCTTGCATGTGATCTAGCTTCGTATCGTGAAGGTGTATTCCTTCTACCTTTGGACTTTTTAGCTACCAATTCCAATAGCTTTTCCTTGATAGCTTCAGGCATTGGCTCTTTGCAAGATGAAACCTCTATGCCACTAATTTTTGCAAGGTGTGCCTTGATCCTGTCGACTCCATCAGCTCCACTATAACCACAAAGCTTGCAAGTCCATCTCTCACTACCCCCTGAGCCCATCTTGCCTTGCTTGGCTTGTGACATATTGCCAACAAGATTTCTTTGCTTTTGGCATGGTGATAGGAAGGGATAAGAAGGGAATCGGATAGCTTGGAGGGGATAGCTTGAGCCTTGGAAGTTGGGGGGTGTGTGTGTGTAAACTTCAACTCTAAGATCTTTACCTGCTTTTCCACCTTTGCACAGTCAAGAATTTCGTGATCTTCTCTCGTCTTCTTTTCATAAAGTGCCTCAATGAGGCCATTTCAACACAATGGTCTCATTTGAGGCAAAAAAAATTTGAATTTTATTGCAACACGCTATAAACATTGCAAACGCATTGCAACACGTTGTGATGCAACACTCATTGGAGTTATGATCCATCTTCTCAAGGATAGTGTATGTCTCCAATGACTCTAATGTTTTGTATTTTGGCATTAGAACTACCAAACGTATTACCTTGTAGTGCAGTTTCTTCATATCACTTGAGTTCGCTCCTACCATGAATATTGTCACACGTGATAACAACTCCCCTTAACCTATTATGGGAGTTAGAAAGATTATTCTCAGGGGTAAAAATGGTAGCACATGCACTTTATAGAATGCATTATTTGTACCAAGGATCAAAAGGAAGATGTTGTAAGTGTCAACATTAGGAAAAAAATTCTTAATAATGAAATTGATGACATATGTATAGTTCATGATCTCTATGATAGTGGCAAAATCATTGCATCTTGAATGCTATGTCATTGGTTGTACAAGCTCAAAAATTATGGGGAATCTATGACTAATTTTGCATGTAAAGTTGAAGATTCTCATGCTACTTTAGATGCAAAAATTTGATATGCATGTTTTGCTCATCTAAATTTTTCTAGTTCTCTTAGCCTATAGAAATTTGAAATGATATCCTTTTTGCTCAAATGTGAAGCACTTTCTAAGCGTGTTTCCAAAGATGCTAGAATAAGAGTTGAATGAAAATTGCAGCTTGTTCATAGTGATGTTTGTGGTCCCACTACCTTTATCTCATGAATTTCATTGATGTTTCTCTAGGCATTCATGGGTGCATCCATTGAAAGCAAAGTCCAAAGTTATTATGCACCTTAAACAATTCCTAGTTATGGATAAAAATTTGTCATGTAAAATGGGCACCCTCCATTTGAGAGAAGAATATCTTTCTAAGTTTAATATATTTCTATATGAGAATTGGATAAAACACTAGCATAGAATGCCATATATACCCCAATCGCATGGAGTTATTGAGAGGAAAAACAAGTTTCTCATCAAAATTATGAGGTGTATGATCAAAAGTTAGGCGTTACCATATAGCTTCTAGCTTCAGTTTGTTATGTGTGCAAGACATGTACTTAACAAATGTTCCACTAAAGCATTGCAATCCATCACTCCTTATGAGGTTTGGCATGTTTGCAAGACATCTGTTGTGCATTTGCATATTTGTGTTTGTTTGGCATATGCATTGGTGCATGTGCAACAACATAGAAAATTAGATGATAAGATTGTGAAATGTATTTTTGTTGGATAGAATTCTTAAAGTAAGTTCATCATTTGTATCATCCATCTGGTAAAAGGATTCTAGTGAGTCGAGATGTAGTATTTGTGGAGGATGCAATTCATGGTGCTTGTCGTGTATGTGATTTTTCCCTTGGCCAAAAGGAAATTGGCACCAAATGGTTTTGTAAGTTGAAATGCAAGCCTAATGGTAGTACTACCATAGAGACTAAGAGACCTAGCTCGAGTTCATCATATGTTTCATGGAAATGTTCATATCTCATGCATATCAGTTGTAAAGTCTTCTATTATTTCCCATGTGCAGGTAATCTTGTGATCAGAAGTATATTTCACAATCTTTTCTAGTCTAGTCACATAGCACAATCTAGTGCTTCTTTAACAGTTTGAAAAGATTACCTTGATCAAAAGGAGGCACCATTGAGATTACTCATGAAGAAATATTTTTTGCTCTTAAAGTTAGTCAACAACAAGTTCAAGAGATATGATAAAACCAATAAAGAGTTCAATAGTAGAATATTCAAGATGTGATCAGAGGACTTCAAAGATGGTTTTAGCAGTTGCAGATCATAGTAAACAAATCTTCTTTGACTGCCCCAATGGCATCGAATATGAAGAGAAGTTCAAAAGTTATCATGCCTAATAAAGTTGATGGGACAAGATCAAAATATTTAGCATTTTTGTAGCAAGTGAAGCTTTTCATAAGAATACAACTAGAGAGGTACCCATATGATGCTTCTCAAATCAGACTCTAGGAATTATATTGTGTGGACCTACTCTTTCATGGTTTTCACCTATACTTGAAGAGGACATAGATATTTTGTATGAATTCAAGGCCTTTGTTTAAGAATTCACATCTTCTTTTGGAGATACCAATTGTTCATGTGTTGTCAAAACAAAGCCAAGGAAGCTACATCAACAAAATAGGTGTGCATCTATCTATGCATGAAAATTTAGAAAAATTGTTTGTGAAGTCACATGACATAAGAATTTTTTTTATCAACCAATTTGGATGGGGCTTATGTGACGATGTCAAGGACCTCATGTTAACCATGTCTAAGGTGAGTACTTTGAATGATTTTATGAGTCAAGCCTTTAAGTGTGATAATCGTTTGTTTCAAAGAAAACAAGAGAAAAAGACTTGCATTCAAGACCGAGAATACAAGTTTAGTTCAATTCGTTGATAATAAATGTTTGTAGAAGCTCAACAAGAACCCATACAATTGGATAAAATCAAGATTATAAGACTTACACCAAAGGAAAAAAAAGAACAAACAGATAATGGACTCTGCTTTTATATGGAGACTATGAAAGTATGGTATTCAAATGGTCTAAGGGGTAGAAATGATTGTGATTCAATACTTACACAATGATGATTCCATATTAAAAAATCATCATCATAATCAAAAGATGAATATGCCCTATCATGAGAATCATGCACTTAGATATACTACAAACCCATCGTGTTTCATCATGGAGATCATCATCACAATTTTCTAGTATCACCTACCAAGAACTCTACAAAGACCAAGATCTATGAATATTCAAGCCCTAGAAGATTTCATAGTCATATAATCGCTCCTCGTGGAATCTGTCCATTTAGGGGGATGCCATGTCATGGACACCAAGAGGACCATATTGAACTCATCATAAATTTCATGGAAACGTGCATATCTCATGATAGATGAATAATTTCATAAATATAGCACTACCACCATCACGTTTGAAATGTGCCAAAACCCTAAAAATGTTTGTTTGTTTGCCTTGTTTCAACATTGGGTGACCCTCTTTTGATTATTGACATCATTGATGACCATCAATTCATAACTGTTGTATATCTATTGCCCTTAAGCACCTATATGAGGAGGGCTTGACACATAGATCCTCAATATTTCCTGTGCCAATCTTGTTAGCTTAAGTGGTCATGTCCTCCAAGTAAACACTTTCCAAGTTCTAGTTCATATTCTTGTCTAGCTTATTATTTTAGTCTTGTCTAGTCTAGTACCTAGACATATAGTCTTTTCATCTTGTAATCTCATAGTATGAGATCTCATCCACTTATACCTTGTATTTATATCATCTTCATGAAGGGAGTTCTTGTTGTTCTTATATCATATTTAATACATATGATCTTGGGTTGTGGGATCACTTGTATCCTTCTAGTCTACTTATTCATACCTATCAATCTCATCGTGGGACTGCATATATCATTTATATATTCTTTTACTATTTCCCTTGTGCAGTTAATCTTGTAGTCATAATTATATTTCATAAATCTTGTCCAATCGAGTCATAAGGCACAATACTCCCCTTGATAATATTGATCATATAAGGCTAGGCTTGTAACTAAAAGTCATGCTCAAGAGAAGGACATTGATTTCGATGAGAGATTTGCACCTACGTGTTTGCATGCCAACTATTTGTGGCATATATGCACTTGTATCTGATAATGGTTGGATTGTATCAAATAGACATTAAAGCTACATTTTAGAATGCCAATTTGCATTATCTATTGCCTTGTGTCAAACTAAATAGATTGACTTTATATTGCAACATTATAGCTTTGAAAATTGTAAATAGATTTTCATTCCCATGGAAACAAGTTTATGATTGAATCTTCATGATTTGGAGATGCATTTGATGTTGGCCTCTATCAACAACATCATTTTGCTTGATATTCACTTTCTTTTCTCTTAGTGAGTAGATTCATGTATAGCCAAGAGTTAAGCATTGGTGTGCAATTAAGCATATCTTTCATGAATTATCTAGTACACATCAGCTTGGTTGTTTTATCCCAAAGTAGGATCAATGCTTCCAGATTTACATGATTTTCTTCTACTCAAATTGAGTTGGCTCTTATGACACTCATATGTCCATGTGGTCTTTGCTTCATGCTTTCTAGCTCATGCATATCTTGGTTGAGCAAGAAGCAACCTATTGTGGCCACTTCTAGTTGTAAGGTTGAGTATAAAGAAACTTTCACAACTACTATTGAGCATGTGTGGCTTAGATGCCTTATGGATGACTTGGGTATTGGTCAGAATTCCACCACCACCATATTTACTAACAGTTAAAGCACATTGAAAGATGAACCTAGTGTTCTATGGTTGCAATAAGTGCATTGAGGTGCATTATCAATATTTCAAAGGCAACTCTCTGTTATAGAGTCCAATCTGTTATATGTACCCACATAGGACAATGCTTTAGGCATCTTTGCAAAGGCTACTACTATCTAACATTTGAAAGTGACACAAAAGCTATGGATCAAGAATCAATGACATTATGATCACCTTCAATGTTTGATTATGACGTATGTGTTCATCTTCCAAAACATCTCAAATAGAAAGTCACTATAAATATAGGAGTCCATTGGATACGTATAAAATGGACAATGATCACTTGTGGGATGCTAAACATGCTTAGTGATCAAAATTAGTGATGTTATTTTCAATGAGTCTAGGATGCATATACAAACCATAAAGAGGTTGAATAAGAATCATTTTATTTGAAGATGTCAATATTCTTGCTAGTATGTAGAAGAATATGACACATAAGTTTGTTCATGAATGTCCAACAATATTGTTTTAGTGCTCTTGATGAGCAACCATTGAGATGATGTTCACATGTCTCACATCCACTTGGTACATTTGTTACAAATTTGGATTTTGTTATGTTGATAGGCATTCATGAGCCTTCCTATTACAAAGAATTTATGCAAACAAATGATCATGTCAAGTGGGACTTTGCCATGAAGTGTAAAATCAATTTTATCCATAAGAATGGTACTTGGGGATTAGTAACTTTTCCAGAAGTTGGAAAAGATTTAAACATGCAAATGAGTTTTTAATTTGAAATTCATATCAAATAATGCAATTAGATATCAAGGGATTCAAGCAACAATATGGAGTTGATTTTGAGGAAACATTCTCCCCAAAAACTTACAATAACATTTCAATTTTGATGATTTGTCTCTTGTAAATAGTTGTCAAGAGTTTGGACATTTCATGCTTTTTTTTTACAAAGAACTCACTTAAAGACTACTAGAAAACAACATTAAAGAGCAATGTTTTTCAAAAGGTTCTTTAATTATGTTTTTTTTTCATTAAATAGTTTACATGCTTTTGAGATTCATGAGATGTGAAATCGCCTTGAAACTAGAATAGACAAGACAGAAGGAGACAAGAACATGGACTCCAACTTAGAAACTACTTGGAGACTCCTAACTCCTTGAGCTTCCTAGACTAGCATGGCAAGATTGGGGATCTATGTGTCCAAGCCCTCTTTATATATGTGCTTAATGACAATTATTGCAAGGCAGCTACAAATTGATGATTCCATCAATGATGTTAGCAAGTTGAAATAGGATTTCTAGATATCCAAACAAGGCAAGTAGCAGTGCTTTTTTAACACAAAATAGGGTGTAGATTCATGCATCCATTCTACTTAACAAACATATCACAAAGCAATCTCCATGGTCAATGTTTTTACTGTTGATGATTTTTCCTCCATTCTCATTTTTTCCTATTGGCTGCAAATTTTGAAGTAGAATTTGTAGATCGTGGTTTTAGATGTTGAATAATTGTAACTAGATTGCTTGTCATTAATCATTACTGTTATTTTTCTCAAATCTCAAATGCTAGTCCCAATCTTGATGTTTCCTCTCTTTTGAAAAGCTTGGCCTATAATACATTTGTCCATTTCTTTTTTTTTCTCTTTTCTTGTTACTCTTTGGGTACTATAGTTTCATATTCTAAATGTTATATGGATTCTCTACAATTACAAGATTGCAATGGAGGAATACAAAAGATTAGAAGGGAACATATGAACTAAATTCACTACAAGCATGAGAAAATGACATGAATGCAGATCAGCTTGGATAGCATGGCCATACATGTTGGTAAAATTGCTATTTAAATATAAATCATGACAAATGGAACACATCAATTATGAAAGAGAGAGCATATCAATTATGATTCATATTTAACACATATAAAGTACCCATCGATGTCCTCATAAAGGGAAGAGAGGAGTGAGAATGAACACCCCTTGATTGTCTTTGAACACAGATCGAGGGGTCTATGTGTCACCTTGAACAAAAAGTCCCTCGATCCTTAATTCATTGTTGTTAAATCTGATTTCATAAAATGACTTTTATCTGCTTCGTCAACCTAAGTTGCTCATCAATCCATGATAAATAAACGCTAGTTGCCCTTCATATTATATTCATTGTTCCCATTTCTATTTATCTTGTCGGCCTTTTTGAACCATCCACATATTCCATCTAGTTTGAAAACATAAACTTCATCCGTCTTAGTTCCAAATCATTCAAACCTCATCCTCACCATTTCCTAGAAGAATCATGAAGAGTTGTCCTGTTTAATAAACATATGATATATATGGTGTCATGATAATGCTTGTTTCATAATGTGCACCATTTTCTCCTTGTTTGATTGATGCGCTAGCACAATGTTGTCAATAAACCCTTTGAGAAACTTGTCAACTCTCCATCTTTCTATTTGTCAAAACTCTCAATTGTAAAATTTGAGTTCACCTTTTGCATCAACCTTGAAGTCAAATGTGATATGTGAATTTTCACATTTGAAAAGCTAATCTTGATTTAAGTAGGGACTGTTTTTTATTGCATCCAAACCAAAAGACTTACAAAAATGTTCAAGTGAAAGTGCTGTTTTTTTGCTTGAAAGCATAGAGCACTCTAAGCTATATTGCTCATTAATATTCAATGTGCTATGAATCACGTTCAAACAAAACAGAAAGGAAAATTGTATAGGTGAATGAGCATAGTACAGCTATAATATCTTATTGATTCATTCCCAAACAAGAACAATCTTTCCATTAGGGCAAGCCATCATAATCACATTTTGATCTCATCAAATATTCCTTTCCTTGGAACAGGACTAACACCTCATTGTTTGGCCAAGTGCTTGAAAATCGGTCACAAAAGCATTTCCCCATTCATTCAACCAGTAACACAATATATCCAAAAGACATAAGATCATCCGGAAGATATTTTAATTATCACATTCCTCTCCCCAAAATTCTGAAGAGATGCCAAGGCAAGTTGAGTAATGGATGAAAGCATCCCTCTTAATACATCATTTTCGACCAGCAAGGCTGTCCTGCCATGAATTCAACATGGAACATCTCTAACACGTGAATGTTACAAGCGTAGAAACTCTATTTTTCACCAACTCAAACCCAAGGGATCACTGAAGTTTCAATGAGTCAATCTCCTTCAGATAACACCAATTTTCTGAGTCCTGTCTCCTCTGCTAATGCATAACTGTGAGGACAAGCACAGACTCCCTAGACCATGAAGCATTGAAGGTGTAAAAGTTATATATAAGTAGAAAGATATGCCAAAACAATAAGTACACGTTCATGCATGCACAGGCACAAAAACTTGTAGGCCTCAGATCTACATATGTTCAACATTTATTAAAATTGATGTGACAATCACTGCATCCAACAAACGGCATATCTATAATAATTACCTTTTTGTAATGAACTTAAATCGACACACTGCAATTATTTACCAGCTTAACCTATGAGCTGCCTTCAACTACCACGTTTTATAAGAGTTACTTTTTGGCCATCAAATAATTAAGCTTACGCCTCCCAAGTAAATACAATGCAATCCTGTAACATCTTATGCCATGCGATGATAATTGAAATTTATTGCAAGAAAAAGACTACGGTGGATGTCTCATATGAATTCTTCAAAAACAATGTGGAACCAACAAAAGATAAGAAGTTATTTTCAAGCCATGTGAATCCTTATGTTGCCATTTGAATGGATGACAAGGATGAAAATGCCAACTTTACAAATATGTCTGCCACATGCATAATGAAATGAAAATGTATGAACGAATGCATCATTGTCAAGTGTCAGCTGCTTTTCACATGTTTTGGCATTCGTAAATGAGATTTGATTATCCAGATCAACCGGATTCACACTAGCATCTAAGATGATTGCATTATCCTTTTTCCTTCTACACTGTCCCATGATAATGGTGCTCTGTTTCAGCAGTTCTATTCATATTGCCATGAACCCACTGCACGGTCGTTGAATCCCTTTAAAAAAAAGATGTGCCTCAAGTTGAAAAAGGAATCAATTTGAATTCCCAATGTGATAGATCACTAGTTAAGAACTCTTAGGAATTAAAATGTTTTGGATTTTCTTCGGATTCCCATTATATTATTAAGCCTTCCATAAGAAAAGGATTCTACTTAGTCCACATATGCAAGGCTCAACATTCTCCAATAAATATAGAAAAGAGAAACATAATGCCCTGATTTGCAAGCGACTCCAAACATATTATGAAGCTCTCAATACAAAAACGACTCCCAAGAATCTCACAGATGAATACAGAAAAGAGAGATACAGTGCCATGCTACAGCACAACACTCTTGTTAAGTAGAGACCCTACATCAGGTCATGGGAAGTGTTTAGTGAAGTACTAGGGGAATATGAACATTTCTTGCAGTGGCAGTTTCATTGATTCCAGGAATCGGTTCCAAACACAAACTGAACAATAGTAAGCCCATTGTTGTTACTTGGGCAAGCCTGCTTCAACAAAACTTGAAACCAAATTATCAGTTATAATATCTTCATGATCCATCAAATAAAGTTACATATCATCCATAGAACTCATATTGTTGTTTCATGTATAAACGCACAAATACAAAAACTAAGAACACCATATGTACAATTATGTGCTTTTAATGCTTTCCCTGAAGTACTCAATGTCATAGCTTCTGCATCACACCACACATGATAAAGTGACTAGAGTGAACAAGAAGAAGACTTTGATTCCAGTACCTTCAAGTGCCAATCTGCTGCCATGATTCACAACAGCTAGATGATATTTGAAAACCTACCAACATGCATGAAACCCACACATTCCAATCAATGTGAATAAAGAGAAAGTTAGGATAACAGATTCTATGGTCACAAGCCAAAACAAAAAAAAAGACCAAGCTAATGCGCATGATAAGGCCATTTTTGAAAATAAAAAGGACAAGGTGTTAATTTTCAGCCTTTCTTGATCAATGGCGGTAAAATCCCTTGCAATTGGGACTTCCTCTCTTTACTGTGATCAACAATGTTCCCTACACTCACTGGATCCAATCACTCCCAGTCCCAATAAAAGAACTTTTTATGTAATTTTGTTCCTCTTATCCTGTAACTTCTCCCGCATGTAGTAAAGCTTGTTTCTGCGCACCCTCCTGTGTTCAAGTACCTTCAATTCTTTTATATTTGGTGAGTACCTGCAATGCAACAACATGAACAAAATTTGGTTCAGTCATGCAGCATTTCTTATCATTCGTTTTACATATGTAATTAGCCAGCTAGATAGGTTTAGAAGAAGCTGATCATCAATCGATGGATATATATGAGACAAAACCTACAAAGGCAATGAATGAGATTAGGAGCCCTTGCAACACACAGCTTTATTATCACAATGGGGAGAGCTATTGAAGTGCCTTGCGTTTTTCATTTCTTGTAGGAAGATGTGTGTGCACACATATGAACTGGCACAAAAACTGTCACATGAATGAGAGTGCATGTTCGAAAACATGCGTGCCAGCAAGGGGCATGGATGTGGGCATGGCCATGTGCATCGTGTTAGCCAGGATAAACACATAAATAGCACACATAAGAGTATATGCACGTATAAACAAGAGAACATGAACACAAGATACACAAAGTATGGTCAAAATTTAGATGCTCCAATTAATGATAAAGATGTACAAGATGATACACTCCAGAAACTACAAAAGAAATATACTCACTACTCATAAGTACCAAAGAGAGCAAGTGAGGGTAAGGGAAGATGCCAGATGGGCTATGAATGGCTCAGGCTGAAAACAGAAACTCCAAAGCAACCTGTCAAGAGAGTATGAGAGTCCTCCAAGTGTATGAGTATACACTACTCCAAATTCTTCAAGCCCTCAACAAGTGTAAGGCACACTCACTCCAACTCCTCTCGTGTGTGTGTGTGTGTGTGTGTGTGTGTGTGTGTGTGTGTGTGTGTGTGTGTGTGTGTGTGTGTGTGTGTGTGTGAGAGAGAGAGAGAGAGAGAGAGAAAGAAAAAGAGAGACTCCCACTCATAAGAATGTGTGAGAATAGCTCAACTCTAGAGTTGACATAGATTATGTCAAGTCTAGAGCATATCTTCACACCCATAGCTATAAGAGAGAGTGCTAGAGTATCTCTTGAATCCCATATGGATTGCTCTGTTGAAGGTTGAATCTGCTTCCCTTTGTTTGTGGATATGCGACAACTTCCTCCTCCTCCTCCTCTGTTCGCTAGCCAAAAATTCGAGCACCACTCTTCTTGAAAGAAGAGCCAACATCCTCAACCAACTGCCTTGGTCTTGGAAGTTTACCATTGATAATATTCCACAAGTCCTTGGAAACTAGTAAATTCATCGGCATAAAACTCCACATAGGATAGTTAGACATTTCATCAAGTTTGTCTTCTTGTTCCAATATATCTCTATAATTACTCATCTTGGGAATAGGTTATGTATGTGGAACAAGAGCTCTTATAACAAATGTTGGAAGTGAGGTAGGCCCAATAATATACCACAAGCTCATATGACCAAGTCTTTTATGCCACAATTCCATATGAAAATTAATCTCAGCCAATGCTATGAATTTGCCAGATAAGGCCTTTCTATGCAAGCAATGCAAAGTTTCCCTTTTCGTTCCTTTAACAATCAGCCATGACCCTTTGGTCATCTTTCATGGGCCTCTTTCAAATAGACGCAATAACCATTTGGTAAATATTTTTTTTACCACTAGTATAAGTCGCCTCATTTAGCAAAACTTGAAGCCTTTAACTAATCACGATGATCCCTGTCATCATTATGATCATCCATTGCAATGGAAAAAGGAATTGCTCATTGTGAGTTATAAAGGAAATTCCTCATTAAGACCACGTATATGAAAATTCAAATCCACATAAGCCAATACATGCAAGGGCTCCTATCTAGCTCATGTTCATGATCCAATGAATTACCTTGAAGCATAATGTCATGTTCAGTCTCCTACACCACGATGAATCCAGGAGAATCCAAAATTCATTCATGGAAGGGATTTCCACTTGACGGCTAGTGGTTGATAGAGGATCAGGGACATCCTGGTGCCCCTAGGGATATATACCTACCGCTTCCATGATGATAGGCTTACTATGGGAAAGAGGGAGACTATTGTCTACCTCATGCCACATGGTGTGACGAGGAGTCATATGAGTTATGGTATCTCATGGAGAGGGGGAATATTCTTTGAGGATCTTCTTTGAGATCCAAAGCAGTTGACTTAAGATATATACCCGCCGCTTCCATGATGATAGGCTTACTATGGGACACAGGGAGACGATTGCCTACCTCATGCCACATGATATGATGAGGAGTCACCCGAGTGATGGTATCTCATGGAGAGGGGGAATATTCTTTGAGGATTTTTCTTTGAGATCCAAGGCAGTTAACTTATATGGTATCGTATGGATAAGACTCGATCTTAGGTAGAGAGTATGGCTCTTTCCAAACATGTGCACTTCCATACCTTTGTGTGACAAGCTTGGGTTTCTATCTCGCAAGTTACTCTATTTGAATAGGATTAGTGGATGATTATTAAGGTGGTATAATTGCAAACATCCACATCCATTGGCATTATATTTTGAGCATAGTTGATAGGAATTTCAGAAACAAAGAAATGGAAACACTACTGAAATGGCTGAAACAGAATTTTGGTCTCATGCGTAATGCATATGAAAGTGAAACTTGAAACAAGTGCTAACTTCTAAGTCTACATAGTAGAGACTCTAGACTACATCTCCCAAGTCCTAAGTCCCCATCAAGAATCAAGATTCTATACAATCATATTATCACATGATAAAAACACGTTATCAAGCTTCAAGATTAAAGATTCAATACACATCTCCCATCTGGCATCAATAGATTCATCATTCAATACACATTACAATAAAAAACACGTTGCCAATATTTTAAGAACTCTAAAGATGAATCAGCATCTATCTGATATCATCAATGATCATAGCTTCATAAGACTCTAGACTCTACAAACAAATGAGTGAATGCCAAATGTGAATACATCAAAGCCCATACTATCAATTGAAAACCAATAACTATATGTCTCAATGTAACATAAGTAAACCATGGATGTCAAATGAAAATGTCACAAAACTGCATCACATGAGTCCATGACAATGACCAATTTGTAATCAATCATCACTAATAACTGGTAACATCGACATTATCATCGGCATCTGAATCTGATCCTATGTTAGTAGATGAACTACCACTTGAAGTAGAACCTATAACCTCTACAACCTCTTTGCTAGTCCCAACCTCTCCAATATGTCCCCTAGTGGTAATCCTTGATCTCATCCTCCAAGAAACTCCATGTGTGCAATGTGCAAGAGCCATCATCTCTAGATGCAACATGGTCCATATATCCAACATCTCTAAGGGAATAGATGGAATATCTGTCATCATCTAATCGATATGAATGCTATCAGCATGGACTTGACGAGGCTGAAAAAAAGGCAATATCTGCTCAAGAAGTCGAAGATTACAATGGCAAAAAACTAATCTCTAACTAGGCCATGCTTAGTCGATTCCTCTTCTTTGTGTGAAAGAGGACCCATATGCTCCAATTCCTTTCACAAGGACTAGAGCTACAATCTTGTGAAAGTACACAAATAACTAGACATCTATATCAAGGGAGTTCAGTGCGTTCGGTGCGTCCAATTCGGTGCGCGTAAGGTGCGAGGACCGAATGGTATCCCAAGGTAAGGTGCATTGTTACAAATACACATACATCCAAAAGATGTATTATATACATATATTATGACATTTATACCGAAGATAAAGAAAGCGCGTATTATAGTCCACTATTACCTAATAAACTCTCTCAATGTATGTGTGGACATTGGTTATTGGTTAATAATCTGTGTGTGTGTGTAATCTCTCGCTCTGTCAAAAGATTCAAGAATCAAGTAGAAATCAAAGGCTAAGGCTCACGACTAGTTATAGGCAAGGATTGATCATTGAAGGTTCGAGCCTCAAGGCTATGCTCATCTGCTCATGGGTTCAAGTTGAGTAAGGTCACAAAGCGAAGGAAGAAGATTCGTCGCAGCAGACAACTGTTCTTTTAGTAATAATTTTTTAAATTATGTAACGATGAATTTATGGCACCGGATGGCACCGGACGCACCGCACCGCATGAACTCAAAAAACTTTAGGTGCGTAGCACCGGATCTGCCTTGGTCTCTATAGAGTTCAAATAAAAAGAATCGATTTAATGATTTGTAAATTAATGAAATCATAAATAAATATTAATAAGTAGTAAGTTACTAACCAGTAACTTGTAAGTGCATAGTTATTAGTACATATTACCTATATGTGTGGGAGCAAAGGTACCATATTTTTGCCACAACGATACAGGATATAATTGTGTCTCTCGAAGGCGTGCAATAAGGTCACCAAACGATATAGAATGCTCACGAAAGAGGAGAAAATCCTCTTCTAACTTCCTGATCATGCTCAAATCATCACTCCTCTATTGTGAAAAGAAGTCTATAATGTTTCTCACAAGCTCATCATTGATTCTTGTTCTTCACTCCATCAAAGCGAGTGTAATACATAAGCCAAAGCATGGATAGATCTATTGTTGGAAATCAATGTACATATGGTCCACATTCCAGCAATTCTACATTTTGGACTTAGCATTTTTTGTACAATTTGGGTAAAACTTTTTTAGACTAGATAGATAGAGCTTGTCAAAAGCTATCTAGTGGTATGCTTCATTTTTTCATCAAACCTCAGAACAGGGAGAAAAGACAAACCCTAATTTAGCTCAAAATGGAGGAAAAGGATTTTTTGAAGTCTTAAATTCAAAATCAGCTAGGTTATGAAGTCAAATGGTCAAAAGCAAGATAAATCAGCGATCAAATTTAAAATCAGGTCAAAATTAGCAATCGATTATTTTAAAGCTTTGAAAAACAAATTTTTAACGATCACTTCAAAATAAAACAGCAATAGCTGTTTTTTCGGCCTATAATCAGCTTTTTACGAAAAATGGATCACTAGCTTCATTGGAGAGACTGCAAACCTATATAAGAAGGTCATGGGCACATAATTTCACAATCTCAAGCCTGAGTTTTGGAGTTTTGAAGCTTTGGAGGTGAAGATTTGGTGAAGGAGAGGCTACTCTCTTGGAGCAAGACGTCTTCTACAAGGTGGTGGCAGCTATCTTTTGTAAGTTAGCCTTATATTCTGTTTTAGGGTTTCTGAACCCTAATTTCAGAATTAGGGTTTGCTGATTTTCAGATTTGTTTCACTTTCTTGTGAGGTTAGTTTCACTTCGTTCCTCATTCGCTTCACACACTCAAATTATAACAGCATAATCTAAAATTTTGTATCATCATCTTCTTGGCTATTCTTCCATTAGTGAGTGCACCACATCATATGGTTGAGTAGTACTCCCGTGTTGAAATTTGGACATCGGTTCTTTAGTGAGTAAGCATCTTGCTTATGTTCCCTATCCTTGTCTCAAGATCTCTTTCTTTCTATCTCTCACATCATTAATTAAGTGTGTATGCTCAAAGGTTTTTGGTATTGGAACGATCCTGGGGCCCCGAATTCCAACACTTGGTATCAGAGCAAAATTGACATACACACTTAGTTAAGATGAGTGAGTATAGGATTGAGATTGAGGACAAGTTGGATGGATCTTCTAATTATCCCATGTGGAGTTTCATGATGATGAATTTGTTAGTGACAAAGGATTTATGGAGTATCATCAATGGATCCTTAACAAGACCACGACGAGAAGGCGAAGAAGGGGCTACAACAGCTTCCAGAGGTACTGGGTTACTATCATAGAACCAACTGAAGAAGAGGTAACCACTTCTACATCGAGAGTCACAGGTAGATCTTTACCTACAGTTCCTCCTACTGAAGATCAGGCAAGGTGGGATGCTAGAGATTCTTTAGCACTCTCATTCATAGCAAAGAGTGTCAAAAAGCATATTCTACCACAGACCAGATCTTGCAGAAGTTCTAGACAAGCTTGGTTGAAGCTTGAGAATCTTTTTCAAAGCAGAAATCCTACTAGGAAAGCTCACTTGAGAAGACAACTAGCAAATACAAGGATGAAGGCTAGTGAGTCAATTCAAACCCACATTCGAGACTTGTTGACTTGAGAGATCAACTTCTAAATGTAGGAGTTTAGATATCTGATAAAGAAATGGTAAATACGCTGATTAATTCACCTCCTATCTCATATCGGTCTTTCATAACCACTCTTACCCTTACCACAAGAGATAGAGAGGTTACATTTGCAGAGTTAAAGTTTAGTTGAAGGGAATGGAAGAGAATGAAGAAGCACTTTTATCTTCATCAAAGGGTAAAACGGAGGAGGAGAAGAAGGAAAAACAATCCAAGATGGAAAGTAAGTCCCTTTCACCTTCTACTTCAGATTTTGTTTCTACATCTAAAGAGAAGTCTTCTAAGAAGAAGGAAGTAATATGTTATTACTGCAAGAAACCTGGACATTTTAAGTCGGCATGTTATAAAAGGATTGCAGCAGAAAAGAAAAAGGCATCAGGTAATGTTGCAAAAGATGCTAAAAAAGGGAAATCTCAAGGTGATTCTTATGCATGTATCACCATTGAGGAAGTAGCTTTTGATCATACAACTTTACAAGTTCTTTCTGCAAATCCTTGGATATTTGACTCAGGTGCTACAAAGCATGTGACAGGTTGCAGAGATGTGTTTTCTTCTCTTCCCTATTCTACAGGTAGAAGAGTTACTATTGCAGATGGCAATGATTTGGATGTTGTGGGAATAGGTACAGTAACCCTAAAGTCAAAAGAAGGTGGTAATTTTCAGATTTCAGATGTTCTACATGTACCCGAAATGAAGAAGAATCTGCTATCTATATCTTCATTTTTAGGTGATGGTTTCAAAGTTGTATTTGAGAGAGATCTTTGTAAGATCTGTCACACAAAGAAGATAAGTGTATTTTGCAAGGTGAGCATAGAGGAGGGATTTTTGTTTTGTCAAAAATCAGTCAGGTATACGCCGTCAAATCTTCGTCACCGATGGAAGATATGAAGCTATGGCATGAGAGATTTGGACATATAAGTTTTGGAGCTCTCAAAAGTATCAAAGACAGAGGTATGGTTGAGAGTTACCCTCATTCGAGCTCCCAGATGATTCAAACATATGTGAAGGTTGTCTTGAAGGTAAGATGCATAAACTACCTTTCAAGAAACATGGTCATATTAAGGCTACCAGGAAATTGCAGATTATTCATTCAGATGTGAATGGACCTATGAGAGCAGAGACCCTATTCAGGGTTTCAGGTATTTTGTTCTATTTGTTGATGATTTTACAAGATACTCATGGATCTATGGTCTTAAGTTGAAATTAGAAGTTTTTCCTATGTTCAAGAAATTTGTAGCTATGGTTGAAAATGAAAATCAGGAAACTATCTAGATTCTCAGAAGTGATAGAGGTGGAGAATACTTGTCAAATGAGTTCCAGACATTTCTTGATGAGAAAGGTATTGTTGAAAATAAGATTTATGATAAAGAAGCAGAAATTCCAGAGTTCATTAGTGAAAATGACTATGGATTTTTTAGAAGGAATTTGGATTTACATGTTCAGCCATATCAGGAGGGAGTTAAAATTTCTAGGATTCAAGAAAGAATTGAAGAAAGAGGAATTTCACAACCTTCTACAGAGTCAATTCCACATGAGACTATGGTTCCAGAAAGTCCTAGCGCTTCAAAAGGACAAGTTCCAAAACCTGTGGAAGCTGAAGGGTCAGAAAGAGTTTCACCACTATTTAAGGATACACCTACATGGTTATATCAGACTTGGAAAGATAGTGGTATAAAGACTTTTACAGGAAGAACAAGGAGTCAGACTAGACAACAACAACAAAAAGATCATGTAAGTTTCGCTGAAGACTTTGAGATTCATGATATTTTGGCGCTTACGACAGTTGAAGATGAACATGCATGTGTTAAAGATGCACTTAACACTCCTATTTGGAGAAAAGCTATGCAAGAAGAGATTGATTCTATTCATAAGAATCAAATTTGGAAGCTATGTGAGTTACCAGAGGGAAAGAAAGCTATAGGTGTAAAATGGATCTTCAAAACACACACACATTATATATATATATATATATATATATATATATATATATATATATATATATATATATATATATATATATATATATATATATATATATATATATATATATATATATATGTGTGTGTGTGTTTTTGTGTGTGTGTATTATATAATATATATGAAATTTGAATGCACTTGACAAATGGCATCGATGGCAAATGCACACAAGTGACTCAAAAAACTCAAGAAAACCTAGCAATTTTTTATGTCAAAAAAATGTGTTCCGAACGCTATATAGTACGCACCTTCCGTACAGAACGTGCGGTACGTACCAAACGCGTCTGGAACACGTTCCAAACCTACTATGCATTGAAGGAGAGATTGTTGGAAATCAATGTACATATGGTCCACATTCCAACAATTCTACATTTTGGACTTAGCATTTTTTGTACAGTTTGGGTAAAACTTTTTTAGACTAGATAGATAGAGCTTTTCAAGAGCTATCTAGTGGTATGCTTCATTTCTTCATCAGAGGTCAGAACAAGGAGAACAGACAAACCCTGATTTAGCTCAAAATGGAGGAAAAGCATTCTTTAAAGTCCTAAATTCAAAATCAGCTAGGTTATGAAATCAGCAATCAAATTTAAAATCAGGTCAAAATTAGCGATCGATTATTTTAAAGCCTTGAAAAGCAAATTTTTAACGATCACTTCAAAATATAACAGCGATAGCTGTTTTTTCGGCCTATAATCAGCTTTTTACGAAAATTGGATCACTAGCTTTATTGGAGAGATTACAAACCTATATAAGAAGGTCATGGGCACATAATTTCACAATCTCAAGCTAGAGTTTTGGAGTTCTAAAGCTTTGGAGGTGAAGATTTGGTGAAGGAGAGGCTACTCACTTGGAGCAAGAAGTCTTATACAAGGTGGTGGCAGCTATCTTTTGTAAGTTAGCCTTATATTCTGTTTTAGGGCTTCTGAACCCTAATTTCAGAATTAGGGTTTGCTGATTTTCAGATTTGTTGCACTTTCTTGTGAGGTTAGTTTCACTTCGTTGCTCATTCGCTTCACACACTCAGATTATAACAGCATAATCTGAAATTTTGTATCATCATCTTCTTGGCTATTCTTCCATTAGTGAGTGCACCACATCATATGGTTGAGTCGTACTCCCATGTTGTAATTTGGACATCTATTTTTTAGTGAGTAAGCATCTTGCTTACGTTCCCTATCCTTGTCTCAAGATCTCTTTCTTTCTATCTCTCACGTATCATCTAGATTAATTAAGCGTGTATGCTCAAAGGCTTTTAGTATTGGAACGATCCTCGGGCCCCAAAATCCAACATCTACGAAACCAATCCCATCTTCGATTCCATATGGATCGAAGCTCCTAAAGTCTACATAGTAGATACAAAACAATTAAAGTGTGTGAGTAAAAAGCGTTTACCACTAAATACAAGTGCAAATAATGAAACAAATGAAAGATTCAACAATATTATCTATTTCAAGAGAGAATTGTATTCTTTTTTTAAGATTCTCCAATTCTATCCATGAACTCATATAATAATCCCATGGTACTTCCCTCCATAGGACCATATCATTGAGTCGCAAAACTGAGTAAATCGGTTTGATAGATTCTATGAATATATCTTCCTCTATCCACCATGCGTCATCCATCACCATGCATGAAAAAGAAATTAATTTTAGTGTTCCAATGTCATGTAGCTCCGACCATTCCCTAAAAACCATTGTACGCATCAATCCCAGTCGCACACGTAAGAGGCGCTCCAAAACTATATACATATATGCACGGAACATACTACATACTTTTGGCCTCTTCGTCACAAATTTTACCATGGACTTTGCAGACTGAAAGATTTTGAAAATCCTTCAAGTTTTACTATATCTTTCATGAGAAAGTCCAACAAGTGTGATGCACACGTAGTCATGGATGGTGATAAAAGATCCAAGTCACTATGTGCACGGAACATACTACATACTTTTGGCCTCTTCATCACAAATTTTACCATGGACTTTGCACACTGAAAGATTTTGAAAATCCTTCAAGTTTTATTATATCTTCCATGAGCAAGTCCAACGAGTGTGATGCACATGGAGTCCATACTATTTTTGGAAATTCTGCCTCAAGTAAAAGGTCCATAGAAATAGAATTAGAGTCATTGTCTATAATTATCTGCATCACAATGCACATTTAGACCCATTGCAATTATTGATAAAAGCCATTACGAATAATTACACATTTACAATTTACATGAACCACATTATCTTGGCCTACATGCATAATGGCCTCTCGTATGTGCTCCCAAATAAGTTCACCTGTTACCACTGTGCAAGGTGAAGAAACATCAATGGCTCTCAAGAACATGATGCCTTTGCATAAAGACACTAATATATTGTAGATATTACATCTACATACATCTACCCAACCATCGCATAAAATACCGCATCCAAATTACTACCATGTCTCTTTCAATGGAGTCAGCTGACACTCTATGCATTCCTTCTCATTGGCAAGTTTTTTCCTCAGATCCCATCATATGTTGATTTCATTCATTGCATCCTTCCATCTAGGGGTGCGCAGGACATGGAAAGTGATCGCACATTGGATGCAAAGCCTTGTAATTTCTCTAGTTGCCTCCAAGATTGCTTTCTTTTGCATCCCTTCATGTACAAACATTTTTTTTTAAGATCCCTTTGGTGGAAGGACATCACCTACCTGGGAGAGATGTTCTATGTGCAATCATGCTAGATGTAGACTCGGGATTTGATCCCCTGTATGATGTGGATCCATCTTTCATCTCTAAATCCACTCTTTGCCTCTTCGAAGGTCCTTCCTCATATGGTATATGTGAAGAAGATATGTCTCTCAATGTAGCATTGCTAGATGCTTGACACACTCCCAAGCGTTGATGTCTCTGAGATTCGATATGAGCCTTTACGTCTAAGGAAACATGCATACACTGTCCCATGTCTTTATTAGGCACAGATGATCCATAATTCTTGTGGTTGTCCCATCTCTTACAATTCCACGATAATTGCATTTCCATCGTTTAGAGCCACCTCCACCTGAATCCTCTAATAGAATGGCGACATGATTCCATGCTATATCCTTCACCATGATGATCCTGCAACATTCAAATGCAAATACATATTAACTATAGAAGATCTACTGGCTGAAATATATAATGTGTTGTTAATAGTTATGTAATTACTTATAATGTATGTCACATGTCACATACATTATAATTACAACTTACAAGTAATAATGCATGATGCAGATGCCATGAATGATGATGCCATATGCATATTACATAATTAGTAATTAGTAATTTACTAATTTCATACATAATGCACATGCATAATGCCACATGAGCCATGGCACACATGCCACATACATAATGCATAAATGATAATATGTATATCACATGTACATGAATGATCATGCACAATGCATATATACAATACATTATACAATGTACATGAACATGTGACATTATCATGCATGAATGTCAAATGATTATAAATTGAAGTTTGAACAATTGCACAAGCATATAAATATGCAATATCAACTATGTATAAATTATGTACTATCATCTATGTATGTCATATCTGTTGGAAATCAATGTACATATGATCCATTTCCAGCAAATCCAACTTAGGACTTAGCCATTTATTTTGTACATTTTAAGTAAAACTTTTTCAGGCTAGATAGATAGAGCTTCATGAGAGCTATCTAGTGATATGCTTAATTCTATACATCATCTTGTCTATTCTTCCATCTAGTGAGTGCACCATCATATGGTTGAGTAGTACTGCCATTTTGTAATTCGGCCATCTATATTAGTGAGTAAGCAATTTGCTTACGTTACTTATTCTTGTCTCAAGTTTCTTTCTATCTCTCACTTATTATCTCGTTTAATTTAAGTGTGTATGCTCAAAGGTTTTTAGTATTGGAAGATCCTTGGGCCCCAAATTCCAACACTTGGTATCATAGCATAATTGACATATACACTTAGTTAAGATGAGTGAGTATAGAATTGAGATTGAGGACAAGTTGGATGGATAGTCTAATAATCCTATGTGGAGGTTCATGATGATGAATTTGTTAGTGACAAAGGATTTATGGAGTATCGTCAATGGATCTTTATCAAGACCAAGACGAGAAGGCGAAGAAGAGGATACAACAACTTCAAGAGGAACTGGTGTTGCAATCACAAAACCAACTGAAGAAGAGGTAACCACTTCTACATCCAGAGTCACAGGTAGATCCTTACCCAGAGTACCTCCTACTGAAGAACAAGCAAGATGGGATGCTAGAGATGCTTTAGCTCTCTCATTCATAGCAATGAGTGTTAAAAAGCATATTCTACCACAAATCAGATCTTGCAGAAGTTCTAGACAAGCTTGATTAAAGCTTGAGAATCTTTATCAAAGAAGAAATCCTGCTAAGAAAGCTCACTTGAGGAGACAACTAGCAAATACAAGGATGAAAGCTGGTGAGTCAATTCAAACCCACATTACAAAGCTCGTTGACTTGAGAGATCAACTTCTAAATGTAGGAGTTGAGATATCATATGAAAAAATGGTAAATACGCATATCAATTCACTTCCTATCTCATATCGGTCTTTTATAACCACTCTTACTCTTACAACAAAAGATAGAGAGGTTACATTTGAGGCGTTACAGTTCTTGTTACTGCAAGATGAAGATCAGTTGAAGGGTATGGAAGAGAATGAAGAAGCACTTTTATCTTCATCAAAGAGTAAAAAGAAGAAGAAGGATAAGAAGGAAAAACAATCCAAGAAGGAAAGTAAGTCCCTTTCACCTTCTACTTTAGATTCTGTTTCTACTACATCTAAAGAGAAGTCTTCTAAGAAGAAGGAAGCATTATGCCACTATTGCAAGAAACCTGGACATTTCATAGCAGTTTGTCAGAAAAGGATTTAAGCAGTTTCTACTACATTTCATAGCAGTTTGTCAGAAAAGGATTGAAGCAGAAAAGATAAAGGCATCAGGTAATGTTGAAGAAGATGATAAAAAAGGAAAACCTCAAGGTGATTCTTCTGCTTGTATCATCATTGAGGAAGTATCTTTTGATCAGGCAGCTTTACAAGTTCTTTCAGCAGATCCTTGGATATTTGATTCAGGTGCTACAAAGCATATGACAGGTTGCAGAGAAGTATTTTTATATTTACCAAAGCATTGACTAGAGATAGTCATGAGAAGATGTGTAGGTTATTGAAGCTTGTACCAATATGACATTGAAGGAGGGATTGTTGGAAATCAATGTACATATGGTCCATTTCTAACAAATCCAACTTAGGACTTAGCCATTTTTTTGTACATTTTAGGTCAAACTTTTTAAGGCTAGATAGATAGAGCTTCATGAGAGCTATCTAGTGATATGCTTCATTCTGTCATAAGACATCAGGATTAGGAGAAACCTCAAACCCTAATTTCTGCCCTAAAATATATTTCTAAGGTTCTTGATGTACAAAACACAAAAAAAAAAACTAGCTAGTAGATTTATTGGATGGCAAAAGCAAAATTAGGGCGATTAAAATAAAGCAATCATTAAAAAATAGCGATAAAAGTTTTTAATTCGCAAAAGCTAAAATTTTGCGATTTAAAAAAAAAACGATGGAAGCTTTTTTGACTGCGATATGAGTTTTTCGCAAAAACTTACGCTTTGCTTTATTGTTGGAACACAAACCTATATAAGGAACATGATGGGTTCACTTTTGGACAATTCAAGCAAGAGTTGATGCTCATATAGTGTCAATTTTGGAGTTCTGAAGCTTTGGAGGCTAAGGAGAGGTGAAGGAGAGGCTACTCTCTTGGAGCAAGGAGTCTTCTACAAGTTTGGGGCAGCCATCTTTGTAAGTTAATCCTATTTTCTGTTTTTAGGGTTTTTGAAACCCTAATTTCAGAATTAAGGTTTGCTGATTTTCAGATTTGTTGCACTATCTTGAGAGGTTAGGTTCACTCCATTGCTCATTTGCTTCACACACACTCAATTTATAACAGCTAATCCCCAGGATCTTCCAATAATATCAACAATGAACATGACTCACATCATACATATAAGTCATGACACATGACATGTCACATGCCATGCACACAGTGCACATGCAATGTGCATGATGCCACATACAGAATATATTAAACATTAAACATTCATAATGTTAAATGTATACACAATGCACATCATGCATGGCATTATGCATATATGTAATTATTAATTACAAATTAAAATTTGGATGATGCACATGTCATCGTCATCTATGATGCTTCATCATGCCATATGCATAATAATTAATTGAATATTACTATTAACTAATTAATTATTACAATGTATATACACAATGCACAAGCATAATTATTAATGCCACATACATAATGTGTAATATACATACATGAATCATGAATCTTTACATAACACTTAGTACTTACAAAGATGGAAGGGCTGAGGCAGTGAGCACTGAGCATTGAGGTAGTAGGCTGAGTGCAGTTGTAGGCTGAGGCAGTGGGCAAGCTAGAGCCTAGAAGCTCTGAGTCGACAAGTAGCAAGGAGTATAGGAGAAGTCAGAAGCGGATACAGACCAAGCGAATGAATTCACAACCAGAAACACGGATTTTTTTCCCCCAAATAGCATGTCCATGCGAAACACGTTTCAATGTTTCTTGGAAACATCAATTTCGATCGTACCATTTTGGAACGGCCAAAATGCCATTTCATCCACCTATGATTTTGAGAGGATTACCACAAGATGGGCCATTGCCATATTTATCGTGTGACCACCTAGAGTATTTACCCTAGTCAGTTGGTATTTGTTCATGAGTATGAGATGTATTTGTTCATCAATAAAGGATGGGAGACCTTCTGTCTTTTGTATGAAGTGTCCAGTGATATGCACATGGCATCATGCTAGCATGGGCTAGGCACAAGGTACATGTATATAGTGTAACACCTCATCTCTGGTATCCATAGAGATACATGTATTGCCATGCTTGTATAGATTGAGCACGAGATATATGCATTGATGTGATGCTTGTGAGGATTGAGCACAGAGCACATGCATTGCCTCGTGTTTAGAGTCCCGACAATGGAGAGCTATGGACTCTATTATGAGATAGTTTTTGAGCTTGCACGAATCAAGATACCATTGCGGTCGTCACGTGACGAGTCGAGTTATGGCAAGGGTCCTAGTCATTAGTTCCACTAGTAGATGCAATGGGCTTTGCTCACCTTCTTCAGGAACTGTTATGTCCATTGCATGATATGCCCGAAAGGGAGTTGCTGATGATCCGACAACTCTTGGCACTCCGTTCTCAATGGGAGACCCATTAGTTATGCCCGAAAGGGAATTGTACTATCTACCCCAAAGGGAGTTGCATTGTCTTCTCAAAAGGGAGTTTTTCGTATTCCAACGACTCTTAGTCGACTCCTTGCATTTGGCTTCCTTCCTTTGGGAGTTTTTTTAATCCAGAGATCACTTATAGATCAAAGGATCAACCCTTGACCTTGGAGAATGTGTTGATGTTGTAATGCTCGTGTCTGATGAAGTCGGCTGATCATAGATGGTGCAGCCATCAAGGATACCTATGTGAACATGACCGTTGTGGAGTTGGATATATTATAGAGGATGTTATCCTTGATGGAAGCCCTTTGGCTCCTTGGGCTTTTTACCCAAGAGTTGTTGCCCACGAGTACATGCTCCATTGTCATGCCTACACTTGGTATGGTTTCACCCAACATATACCTCTCATATACAATCCGATTGGGAGAGTGACTTCCCCCACTTGTTATATGCTCATGATAGCAGCAACATCGGTTGTTGTGTTGCCCATTGATGTTGATATTTGGACATGAGCCGACCTTTTCTATGGCCACAAGACCTCAAGGTATGCATCCTGATGCCAAAGTCACATGGGGTCTCCCCGAGATCCAAGGACACCAAGATGCCGTCCCAAGCTTGATTGGAGGCAGAGGATGCCAAATGGGAATGGCATTCTTCCCACCACACGTCTATAACAACCATCCGTCATTTCATGTGATGGGAGTTGTTCGGGACGGGACAGCATATCTCGAAGTTTGGAGGGAGATTTTTCAAGAGCTAAAATTGAATTTCATTTTCAATTTTGCTTACCTATCTATTGGTGCCTTCTTTTAAGACATCTAGAGGGTTCTTTGAGCCTCAAACACAAGCATAGATAGACCTCATTTCAGCTCATCTAGCCATAAGTTCACCTAGAGGCTTCATAGCAAGCATCTCATGTGTGTGAAGGCTTGAGCAAGGGTCCAATGCATGGAAGAAGATCTTTTTAAAGAATGGGAGGTCGAATAGGGGTTAGATCAAGTGGCAAATGAAGAACATGAAGAAGACAAAGAAGCCATTGATTGTGTTTCAAAAAATGAGACCCCACACTTGGATTCTCTACCGTCAATACATTTATGTTGTAGTTTCTACATTTATGTTCTAGTCATATGTATTCTTTTTGTCGAAAGAGGGTAGGATGTAAGATTTTTTTGTTCTCATGATTATTCCATATCATATGTTAGATGATCATTGACTCTTGAGTCTAAGCTCTTTTTATGTATATGAAATTTTAATATGATGCTGACCATGTAGAATCTTTTTTTTTGACATAATGACTTGTCCCTTTTGCAATCAAATCTGAATGTTGAACGTGCTTTGTCAATGTTTTTACTTAAGTGACCACCCTTCTTCTATCGTTTTATTGTTAATGGTCATCTCATATGTTAACACATTCATTGTACATGACTTTCATTTGATTATTTTGACAAAATCAGCACTTTTTTAGTGTCCTCCCAAGGACGCGTCCTCGCGCCACCCTACACTCCGTCCCCGTCTAGAGGACACTACTGTTCCCGAGACCCATCCTTGTCCCTTGGTGACTTTGTCCTCACTTCATAGCACAGACTTCTCCCCGGAGACGGGCATTGTTACAGAGGGAGGAGGAGAGCATGACAAAGATATTGCGGTACTACGTTGTCTTCCTTGCACTGCCTTGTTCTCCATGCTATTCGCACTGTATGTACACACCTCATGGTCTTGGTGGGGCAGGAGGGTAGCCTAAGATCCTTAGACTATTTGAACTAACATATGTATGATGTTATCTTCCCAAAGGTAATCTGTATTTGATCATTGATCGCTCATGCATCTTACAAGTCGATCTATCTTGAGGAATCACTAACCTCCTAGTTCCGTGATAGTTGACAAGATGGTGACTTGGACAAGCGTGCGAGTCCCATGGCAAATCCCCGTTTGGAAACTTGAGCATAGTACAATAAAATCGTCGATTTTTAAATAGAAATCGTTTTAAAAATCATGAGAACATTTTTTACGATTTTTTACGATTTTTTTAGAGTTTTTTTTTTGTGAAAAAAATCGACTTCAACAAAAAGCCCTATGCTATCTATTTTTGAATTCGTGCATATCCGCGCTAATATTTTGTGGCCTTCTCTTGCACACTCAAAAAGGTATATCAAAAAGGTATATCAAAAAGGTGTTAAATGTGCAATGGTACATAGCTTTATGTTTCAAAATATAAAAATCTCTCACAGTGGATAAAAACCCCGATTTTTATTTTGGATTTTTTAAACCTCTACGATTTAAACCTCGATTTAAATCTCGTTTTTAAACCTCTTCTTGTACTATGAACTTGAGCAAGTATCTTGGTTCCACGACAAATGCATTGCTTGGCAACTCAGATAGGACGATTTTTTGTGATACCTCCAGAGGAGATCTAAGCTTGGAAGATATTATTGATGTCTCCCACTAGAACTCAATTTGTTTCGAGACCGGAGGGAGAGGAAGTTTCTAGGAACTTCTTATCTTGAGTAACTGATTAGTGGATGCACCATCCTTGATCCATTTAAACTTTGGAGTCAGTTAGGTAGCCCACAGATTGGACTCTTGGTTTTAGCGAAGGAAATTGTCGAGGAGAATAATTAGAAATAAGGGGGAAGTGTTACATCCCCAAAATTAAAGGAAATCTAGATGGGAGTATGTAGTTAAAAAATGTTCGACCAAATATGAACTGGCCACCTAGTTTGAGCTGGGCACTTCCTCATTTGAGCCTATAAATAGCACCCATGTGACTCATTTGTAAGACATTCCTCACGTGAAGCACTAGGACTCTTGGCCCTTTGGCAGAGCCTTGTCACTTGTACCGGTGGAGGGTTGGTGTTGGCTGGTCACTTGGCTGCAAGCTCCCAAGCTCGGGGGTAAGCCAGTATTGGCTCTATGGTTGGGAGGTGAGTCTGATGTCCTCCTTTTCTAGGGGCGTGTCGAGAATGCAAGCTCTAACCTTGGAGAAAGGAGCACAATTTGAATGATGGATTTGGACCCATTTGAATGGTGGATTTAGACACATAAGAGGCCAACCTTTTGGAATGAGTTTCAAAAACTCGACTCTCCCAAACCATCTCACTCAAATCAATTGAGGTCAAAGCCACTTTTAGGTGTGACTTCATTGGTCAATCCCTACCTAAAATATAGGAGCCTCTTTAGTTATTGTCCTACTCCTTAATTCGGTTCCATGCTTACTTAATTTAGTGAGCATCACAACTATATGAAGTTACCCCCTCCCTAAGCAAGCCCCTAGCTTGCCCACTTCCAACTTTAATGTAGAGATATCTCTATTTGTACAAAGAGAATGACTAGCCATTATTAGCATGTTTTGTCAAGATTGTATTTTTATATTTCAACATCCATTTGGTTTGACTCAAAGATTAATAAAAAGCTTTATAAGTCTATTATAATTTGCAAAGCCTCGCTTCCCGACTTTGAATGAACTGTGAGAACTCTTTATTTTCCTATACATGTTTTTGTTTACATTCTCTCTTTGGTAGCCCACTACCCTCAAGGTTGTATTGCGAAGGTATTATCTCTACCACCATAGAAGGCTCTCCACAAAACACATTCCCACTCTTCCCATGGGGTTGAGCCCAAGATCTCCTCCTCCACATTCTTTAGACTAAGCCACTAAGTTAAGCTCTTGGCTTGCCTAATCCCTTAAAGAATTTTACTCTTGACTTATTCACTAAATCAAGTGATGACGATCTTATATGGTAAAGTTGAGTGAACAATTGATAGTCTCAAAAGGATAAAGATTTTAAGCATAAGTTTTTGTAAACAAACATGTGATCAAAAAAAAATGGGCACAATCAAAACTAGAGTTTACATTATAATCATGAAACCATCACATTACAAAACGTCTCAAATAAGTCACCAAATGCAAAGGATAACAAATGAATCCAATTTAGCTCGAGCATCTTGGTCTAAATACAAAAGAAATCAAGGTTCAATGCAATGACACAACTTTGTCAAAGCTTCCAAGATATTCTTTTTTGTCTGATCGAATAACTTAGAAGAATAATAAGATTTAGTAACTTTATCTCTCCATATTCCAGTATGTTCCAAACCATTGTGAAAAAGGAGCTTCATAGGGAGAGCGAATGGTTACCATGGACTGAGAGAGAATGACAAGAAGATGATAAATATAATACTAATGAGGAAGCAAAGAAGGCAATGATGGAAAAGAGTATTGAAAACAAGAGACACACAAGTGAGAAGACGAAAATAAATATTTTCATTGCATAAGTTCAACAAAAATTGGATGGCCCCTATGATAAATACAAAACTTGCCATGCTTTCAAATAAAACGCTCATGGTGCATAGCTTGAATTTACCATTCACGTGACAATAAGCTAAAGAGGACATCAATTTTGTTCACATATAAACTAAACTAAAGCAGGCACTTTTGTCCGAGATGGAAACAAGTATTGAAAACAAGAGACATAGATATCAGAACAATACAAAATTACTCATTGCATGATTTCAGCAAATGATTAGATCAACTCCATGATAAATGCAAAAAACTTGTCATCTTCCCACATAATATGTTCATGATTCACAATTGAACTTAATATCCACTTAAGTGTAAACTAAAGAAGACACTTCGGCATCAATCACATCCATGTATTTACCACCAAAGGACAAATTGAATCGCTACACAATTTCAAATCTCACTTGAATTTTAGACCAGTTAACACAATGTTTGATTATTACTTATTTCTGTAAAACATCAACTAAAGAAGCATAAAGATATGGACAAGCACTTACAATGGATAAAGCAACTCCACTCCAACACCTGCCAAAAACCTGCGGATCCGAAATGTTGATGCTATTCCACTTCTCCTGATTGCCATAACAATACCTCGGAAAGTTGAAACTCTACGCTTATTCTCGGGCACTTCCTGTGGCATGATTCATATTTTACCCCCTTACGAATGATTTCTTCATGTCACATAATTATGAAAAGTTTCATTTACTTACAACTTTAAGCTGCACCACATCCCCCGGCCTTAACTCTGGCACAGGTCGGAGAGCTTTTGCTTCTGCAACAGCTTCCCTATCCAATATCTTCAACAATACAAATCTTTTAGCTGTATTTATTCAGATAAGCCACTTTATCAACAAGAACATGACAGGGGACTAGGCAGTCAGCACATGAAAATATTATGAGTTAAAGAGATCCAAAAAAATTAAATACCTGCATTATATGAGCTGCTGTCTTTGTAAGTTTTTTTGTTTTCAGGTATGTGGGTGCTTCTGGCACATGGGCAGACTCAGCTGAAGTTTGCAAATGTCGTGAAGGGTTTTGATATCTTGTCGAAAAATATGAGTAGCCCCATTGCTGTATTTTGAATTCCCGTTGATTCTGTATCTGCACTCAATGTTTGAACATTTTCAGCACATCAGAAAGGATATGTCTCCCATATGAAGAGCGTTCATGTATTAGAAGTTAAATCAGAAACCCTGAAAAATGCACTAGAGAAGAGGCTTGAAGCTCTTTGGTGGGTTCTAAAGATGTGGAATGCAATGAAAAGGCTAATTGCTCTTGAAAAGATACCAAAAAAACAGCGTAGACCTTTCAGGTTCCCATTGTTCGCATGACCATGCAGTTACTCGAAGAATACCTTAGAGAAAAGTGGCTTCAGCTGATTTGCAAGCCTCTGCATCGCGGAATCAGATGCTCTTAAGCATGCACACACTTCTCGCCTTCCTTGGCGACCATGAAAAAGGAACTTGGGCGTGGCGCCTGTTAAAATTTTGAGCCCTTGAGCTCAAAAATTGATCTTCAGAAATAAAAACAATATAAATGCTGAAATGTACGATTGGAAAGCGATCAAGAAGACCTCTGAGAGGGGGTGGGACATATTCCGGGTAGAACATGGAATATGTCCGAGGCCGCTGTTTGGGTGGTTGGGCCTCTTGTTTCTTGAGGCGGAGGCGAAGTTTCAATGCTCGCCGAAAGCATGTGAGGGACATGTATGTGCCACCACCTACTCTTTTCCGTTGGTAGTTGTAACCGCAGTTTAACCCAATTATGTAAATCCATGTTCTTGTGGGATAAGGGGGTTCCATGGGTACTATGCCTTTTCTTGTATAGTTTCAATTTCAAAGTTAAAGCTTGGGAGAGTAGCCCTCAGCCAAACCTCCATTAAAAAAAAAAAGGGAATATGGACATGTTTTCCGGTTGTCGAAGTTCACTTTTTGGGTCACCCAAACAATGTGAGGCAGGATTCACATCGGCCGAGGCAAAGTTTAATGCTCTTTATTTTCCAATCACTTTTGTACATTAGGCTACCTCTATTCAAATAGGGTGGAGGTACTCTAGATTGGAGGTTGCCAAGTCATAGCACACTTTGGGTGATTTTGTTCCAACCTCTCTAGCCCACCTCAATAATGTATCAGCTTCCACATCAGCAAATTATAACATAACCACTGATTAAATTTTCAAAATATAATTTTTTATCATTTTTTGTTTAAACTTAAAGGGGCCACAAAGCAAAATACAATGTTCCATCTTATGTGAACTTATGAATGGTGGCACTACATCAATATGTTTTGTTCCATCTAGAACGAGAGTGAAAAGCCACAGACTTCCACGAGGCCTTATCTAAACCCACCTTAAGAGCACATGGATGTTTGATGGCCAAATTTTGGATGGCATGAAATGAACTTTGGATCATCTGATTTAGCACGCATGAAGGTCTTATAATCAAATTTTAGGTGATGAAAAATATACTTCAAAACATTAAATTTAGACATGAAATTATAGCCAAAATGAAGAACCGCTTGCCTACTAGCTCATTATGAAAAAGTTCAACAATGTAACTCATTATGAAAAAGTCCAACAATGTAACCATGATTATCAGTGTCCTCCCCAAAAAATGTAGGAACTATTTGTCGTTTTCAAGCATCTTTTTATTTGTACTTCTTTAATTTGTGCTCAAGACAAACCAATCGGTGAGTATTTCATATTGTTCAATGAATTTTAAGTATCTAATACATCAAGTATTTGTTCCCTAGTTTTTGCTTCTTGTAATTTTCGTTTGGAAAATGTATTTTACCCTTAGATTTTAGGGAAATATGTCACATTTATTTATCATAAATATGTACAAATCCGCTGTTGATTTTTTATGCATAAATTTTTTTCTCAAAATAGCTTGCGTAATTTTGAGTGATCCGAACGAGAAGGTGCTCAAGGCCACCAATCCAATGGCCTCATCGCTTTGTCAATCAAAAAAATAATTTTCGACCCAAACTATGGTGAAATAACTTCATGTGCGACCCCTAATTCCAAGTTATTTACATGCAGGAAGTCAACAAGGAGAACCTCCAAAGAGCCAAGAAATTTTGTTCCAAAGACTTTCACCAATGGAAGCACCTTTAGACCATACCAAAGGTGATTGGATCATATTTGAGGACATTGATCCAAATCTTAGAGTGGACTATAATGTCTGGTGCGTGTTAAGACATAGAATCAGGGCCTAAAGTGGGTTGGAGTATCAGCTTCTTCTAGGCAAGGAATATCCTCATCCAAAGGGTCTTAAGTTGAGAAACTACGACAATCTCAATACATTTTAAGATTCAAAAGATTGCCTTGCTTTCACCAAAATTTCAACAAAAAATGATGCACAAACTAATCTTGGATCGTAGGGGGATTAAAGCTTAAAGAGGTTTGGCACTCAATTATAGAACACAACAAAGCGGTCCTTCTTTGACAAATCATAGACCATGGGATTTGGACTAATGCTAGAGCCTCCAAAATATATGGAGCCCTGTGGTGTAAAAGATGTCATAAGGGGAGATAAGACATAGGTCACCTCTTCTTCTCTTGTTCAATGAATGCTCTTATTTGGAAAGATGCTCGCTCTTATTTGGAAGGATGTCCGTTCTTATTTCTCAGGATGACCATGTTATTCTCAGGATGGACCAACCAATCAATTGGAAACAAGCCCAGATGGGCGACTCCATAGACTATTGTGTAACCATGTGGAACACAATTAGAAGTGAAGCCCTATGGAAATTTTGAAAGGAAAGATGTGATTCCAACTTTTATAGACCTCCCAAAGAATGATCCATAAAATTAACTCTAGGGTTCCTTCGTATAGGAATCAAGGACTGTAAGGCCTTTCAGTTGTAAACACCATAGGTGTTTATCTTAGACAATAACAAGCTTAAAATCAAATGTCTCCCTCACGAGGGAAATGAAAAGATACCATTTTTCGCCCATCTAGTTCATATTATGGATCCCCCCTTGCAGAGCTCAAGAGGCCTTAGTGCCACCTTTGTATTCCCCAATTTTTCTTTTATCTCCTCTCTTGTTTCTTCATAAACCCTGTTTTGCGAACAATAAAAATAGAAGTAAAATAATAAATAAATATATATATATATATATATATATATATATATATATATATATATATATATATATATATATATATATATATATATATATATATATATATATAGTGCGTGTATATGAGAGGGAACTTACATCTAAATGAATAGATGAAGAGGGAATAGTCTTCCCAATCCCCTTTCTATGATCCATCTCTCTTCGTCAACTTATACTTCATCGTAGTCATATTAGCTTAAAACGTTATTGAAAATCTATCAACATGTCTTTGAAGTCCAATCAAGCATTGACATACATTTTCTTCATGAATAATGTTTTATGCTTGTATCAAAAGAAATTTAGTGGCAATAGTAATAGCAATAGCAATAGCAATAACAATAAAATTAGGAGTATCAATAATAATAGAAGTAGCAAGAGAAATAGAAAGAATGAGAGCATGATAAATAGAAGTAGCATTAGTGCTAGCATTAGCCCAACAACAAGATCATCAGTAATGCCATTAATATACTCATAACTACCTTATTAGGTCATCCTTTTAAAGAAAAAATTCAAACCAAATTAATAGGGATGGCATAGCAACATAAGTAATGAACAGAATGACATTCATATCGACATTCTATGAAATTAGACAAAAGAAGAATTTGTCATCTCGAGTGTGTCATTTTTGAGCCAACAAGCAAAAAAAAATCTTTGTAAAGCACTTTAAAGCAGTCAGTCACTTCATCCAAGTTCTTCTTCAATCTATCAAGTTCTTACTTAACAGGTGAGTGCATTCTATGTGATTTCTTGCTTTGATTTGGTGCACATTTTTCTCAATCATCTCTCTAATATTTTGCAAGAGAATGAAGCTTACGACCACCATGTGCTAGAGATATATGACTCTCCTCCAAACCATATGCCTTTATATATAGCTCTTTCCAAGGGATTACCTTCTTGGGCACATGGATTATAACAATCCATGTGTCGACCATGTAATTGCATGCGCGCCAAGTGTCCCAGTTAACTCGAATTAACTCAAGTGTATGCTTCTAGAATGTTAAAGAGCTCTTTGGGAAAAGGTCTCTCCCCATGTACCCCATCGAGGTTGAACCCAAGACCTCCTCCTTCACACCCTTGAGACTTAAACACTAGGCTAAGTGGATCACTTGTTTACAAGAGCACATGAACTTCTACTTAAGTCTAGTTTCAAGATCTTTGGTCATACACACGAGTGACTAAACGATGTTTGATTGTAGATGTGTTTGAACCATCAGACCCTTAGATCATAGACTTACTTTATTACATTCTTCCCCCTTTGGAAAAACATTTTCGTCCATAAAAATAGAACTATATAAATACTGTAGGAAACCCCTGAGCCTCATGTTCTAAAACTAGAAGAACATGTTTCATCTCTATGGTGGGATCCCTGCCCAAATGATTCAAAACACTATCTAGCTTGATAAATTGATCAAAGTACAAAGTAGTGAATGAATAATGAGGGTGGATCTAAAAACATCCTTGGCCAATTCATAGTTTTATTAGGTGTGATCCGGGCACAAACATGTGAAATGGGTGGATTCCAATTACTAGTCCATTTCTGGGCATAACTAGTGCATGGACTTAGTAACTAAGGTGGGATTTGGGAGGTCCACTATTCCTCGTCGATAGTTATCCATCATGGCTAAGATTTTCGCCCAACCATGGGATTCAAATTCTTCATCCGGGATTAACATAGGTGCATAGGTTGGGTCTTGAATAAGTCTACGGTTCTCATTAACACCTATGCTTCTAGAGGTTAACATTTTCTCTTCCTCCAATGCAACTTTACACATCCATATGTTATCCTCGTGCATCCAAGAAGCATTTGATCCTATGGAATGCATCAAATCTGTCTCAACCAATGTTTTATGGATTTGGTTCCGTTGCAAGGGGGGTACATCTTTATGGGAATAGTCTTTGAGATTGACTTTAGTGATCACACCTAGGTGCTATAAGTATAAGGAATTGGTTCCCCAGTCTTGCACTATCTGCAACTATCTCATGAAGGGTCTATCCAAAATCATCTCATAGACATCAATTTACCTAATTCGCAAATGGCAAAAGTGTGTTCTTACTCCACACCACAAATAGTGAGAGTTATTCCTTCTAAAAACCCTAAGGGTTTCTCAATATGTACATCTACCATTTGCAACTTCAATCTCATTGGTTTGAGTGCTGGCTTGCCCCATTGTTTCCATTGGGAAGTAATAGTCAATAGCGACTCCTACTCTAGATTCTATAATAACTTTTGTTGTGTAGCCCTGATAAGTGATAGGAAGATAGGTGTTTCCTTCTTCTCCTTCGCTCATGTCACCTATCTTATCCAAAGGTATCTTTCGTACTGTCTTATGTGATCCTACCTGAGATTGGGGCTTAACTATTTCTGGCATTTGGTTAGTCATGTGCTTCCACAAGTCAAGTTTAATTTTAAGTAGCTCCTTTAAAGTGAGGTGAGACTGCACTTTAGTGTTGTTCACTAATTCTACGTTCCTTAGTAGAATTGATTCCTCATTTCTTACAATAATTGTGGGGGCTCTCATATGAATAGACCTCGACTCCCATGGGCCTTTAAAGTGAGGCAATTCTTGCAAGGAATTAGATTCAAAATCTAGTTTTTCACTTGATTGCATGTTTTTTTGCTCCTCGTAGATAGAGGGAATGTGTTGAGGGAATTTATCTTTATGATCATCCACTATCTCAATAGGAGGAGGGTTCTCAATCTCTTTGGTCCATTTCTCCTCTTGAATTTCTCTTAAAAACTCTTTGCAGTAATGATTTATAGAGAAAGGAACTCCATCATCTATAGAATTAGAAACATGGGCTTCCTTAGGAAATAAGCTTATCATTTCGCTTCCACTACTTTGAGCCTCATGTGTAGCCAAAGTCTTAGGCTTAGCTATTAATCACTCTAATCTCTCCAAAAGTTCTTCAAAATGTAAGTGTGGCTTCATTGAGTTTGTCTGATTGAAAAGGAAGCTTGCATCGAACATAGCCTAAGCTAGTTCCACCATTTTTGCACAAAGCTTGGTCCTTTCCATCTCTAAGTCCACTCTAGGATAACATTTATCTAGTTGTGCCATGTTCAGACCTTCTTGAATTCAAGCTTGATAATACTTGGACATCATGTCCAACTCTTTAGGAGTAGGATCTGCTAAGACTGATCTTGCTCTATGCGGTGTTGGTATTGATGGGGGGGTCTGATGGGATGTGAGAGGTGGTGGTGGTGGTGGTCTTTGAGAGTGTGGTTGGGATGCTAACTCAATCAACTTTGTTTTTGTTTCCTTTAGGATTTCGTCTAGTCATTCACTCTTTTTTTTTGCCCATTGTCTCTTCATTCTTTCCCAGCTATCCTTCCAAGCTCTCATTCTTTTTCTAGCTACACTCTCTGATGTTGGAGCACTCCATAGCATTTATCTTTGTAAAAGAAAGGGTAAAAAGTACAAAGACCACAAGTTTGGAGTGGTTGAGATTGATTCTCAATCAATCAATCAATCAAAAGGTAGATGTAACTCCAACTTTCTCTTTTCCTAGATTATAGGAAAAGTAGATTCAATTAGTCAGAACAAATTATCCCACTTAGCTTGAATTCAAATTCAAGAGGATTGAGTCGTGGAAAGCTACCCATGAGTCCATATAATGACTGTCAAACATTTTACACTATGTTGGAAGACAATCAAAGTAATATACATATAGTTTGGTCAAGTTTAGATTGCTTCTTCATTTCTCTGCACCTTCTTCCTCAGACTTAGTCAACTTGCAGAGGTTGTTGTTCTCTCTCCAAAGCTCCAAATAAAATGTTTAAGCATTCATTGGAAAGTTATTATGTCTAATTTGTGTGCAAAAATGTTTAAGTCATCTGGTTTAGTAGATTCAAAGAAATCCTAGTATTAGAGTCTCAGGGTGATCTTTTGCACATCCTTAAAAAATTGACATGACATCCAATCAGTGTTAAGGTTATTACTCCTTCATTGGTTGTTATAAATTAGGGACTTTATGCATTATAGCAAGCAACCCTATGCATGACACTCTATTAAAAGGATTTTTTCCAATTGTATCTATGTTGGCTGCTTGAGTGTTTGAAGTCATACCTTCCATCCATTTTTAGAAGGTTTTGTGAGCTAGTCAAAGTACAAATCTGTTTTGCATCAATTTGTTCTTGTTGATTTTCCAAAGTACCTTTTAGGTTTTATTGCACTAACCACAAGCCTACAAGGCCTGTTTTACATACTCAAAGAGCTAGGTTTGGTCTATGTTGGTTTTATGAACTATCTTCACCATCTGTCCAAGCTCTCGAAGTTTCTCCAACTTCTTTTAGTGGTATCCGAGCAACTCCAAGATGGGAGATGGATTTCCATCAATGATTGAGAAGCTTGATAGACACAATCATACTGCTTGGCAAATCAGAATGGAGGCTTATTTTCAAGGAAGAAATCTATGTGGGATTGTATGAGGTGATGAAGAAATGCATATTCCAAGATTCAAAGGAGGACCCACTCGAGAAGAAACAGATAAGATCACACTTTGGTGTGCAAGGGATGTTCAATCAAGGTCATACATACTAAAATCTATCTCTAATTTTCTATTACCACATATTAGAGGATGCAAGACATCTCAAGAGAATTGGGATGCCCTAGAGACTTTCTTTTTTGCTAGTTCAAAAGCAAGAAAGAACCATATTTGGAATGAGTTCAACCAGATGAAGAAGACTCCAAAACAAACCATGACAGAGTTTGTTACAAAGGTCAAGGAGGTTATTGATGAATTGGCATCCATTGGAGAGTTGATCGAAGAAGAGGCCATCAGAGGTAGATTACTCAACGAGATTAGAGATGACAAGCAATGTCAATCTTTCATTATAGCTTATGACCTCATCATGGATGTGCAAACTCAATACTTCAACATCTTTCTTGGATAACTCTTCAATCAGGAGACCAAAAATAGCATAAACAAAGGTAAATCCTATCATGGTGATTCAACTGACACAAGTTCAACAATAACAACAGAGGCCATAAAAAAAGGAACTACAACAACTATTCTGAAGACCAACAACATGAAGACTCATTGCTCTTGATGAATCTAAGCCATAAGGAAGGTAAAGAAGATGATCATTTATGCTACATAGATTCAAGATGTTCAAATTATGTTACAGGCAACATAGCTCTATTATCTAACTTGGAAAGTCCAAAGCATAGACATGAAGTACAAACAAGGGATGACACAAATCATAGTGTGGAGAAGATTGGTAATGTCAAAGCTTCCAATGGTAAGACAAACATTTTGAACAAGGTACTGTATGTTCCCACTATTACAAAAAACCTAATAAGTGTAGGCCAAATAGTTGAGAAAGGATTGCAAATTAGGTTCACCCAACATGGAGCTTTTGTGGAAGATCCATGTCAAGACTTCAAGAAGATAGCGAGAGGTGAGAAACCAAAAACATAGCTCTATTTGACTTTGGGTTTTAAAACCCTAAGTGAGCTTGAAGTGTGGCATAAGAGGGTAGCTCATGTGAATGAAAGATCCATGTCAAAGCTTCAGGAAGATATCCAAAGGTGAGAAACCAAAAGCATAGCTCTATTTGACTTTGGGTCTCAAAACCTAAGTGAGCTTGAAGTGTGGCATAAGAGGCTAGCTCATGTGAATGAAAGAACCTTGAAGGATATATGGAGGGATCAAAGTGTTCGAGGACTGCCAAACATATCAAAGCAACACATGATCAACAAATGTGATGCATGTCAAATTGGGAAGGTACAAAGACAACCATTCAACCACAAAGGTGACATCCACAACAACTTATTGGACTCAATACAAATGTATGGGGGCCAAGTAAAGAACCTTCATTGGCAGGATCAAGGTATTATGTCTCATTTATTCATGACCATAGCAAATGGAATATTCTATACTTTATCAAGAGTAGTAATGAAGTGTTTGATTGCTTCAAAAAGTATCTAGCACATGTGGAGAACCATACAGGTAGATCACTCAAGAAGCTCAAATCTAATGGAGGGGGAGAATACTTCTCCAAAGAGTTTGATGAGTTCTTGTAGGATAAAGGTATAAATAGGGAAGTGACTACTAGGTACTCTCCTCAATTAAATGGAATTGTAGAGAGAAGAAAAAAGTCATTGGTTGGATCAACCACAACAGTGCTTGAAGAAAAGAAGCGGCCACATTATCTATGGGTAGAGGCTATTTCAACTATTCTGTACCTTGTCAATAGACTACCATCCAAATCACTCCAAGATATGACTCCTTATAAAGCATGGTATGGAAGAAAACCTAGTCTTGGACATTGCACGGTGTTTGGTTGTTTAGCTTATGTTCATATACCATCACAATAAGAGGTAAGCTAGATAAAAGGGCAACAAAGGGAGTGTTTATTGGGTATGAATCAACTCAGATGGGTTATAGGTTCTACAATCCTTCACCAAGCAATTCGCTACAAGTTGAGATGTTGTGTTTGAAGAACACAGGTCTTGGTATGATGAAGATAAACAAAAGGTAATTCTACCATATGATCTTAATTCTAATTTTCATCAACTAGGAAGCAAGCATGATACACAGGTCTAGGATCCAAACAAGATGAAATGGAAAAGGATTAAAAGCTATGATAGTCAAGAGGCAAAGCAAAAATGCAAGAGTGTGGAGAATGCTCCAAGCAAGCACCTAGAAGGTCAACAAGGGAGAAAAGACAACAAAAAAGGTATAGATATGATCCCTCATTGTTTCAAAGCATTCAATCTACTTGGCAAAGGACTCAATTTCAAAAGAACCCTCAACTTCTGAAGTGGTGAAGGGAAACCCTAACTAGGAAAAGGATATGAAAGAAGAAATAGATGTATTGAACAAGATAGACACTTGGGATTTGATTCCAATGCCATCCAATTAGAAGGTAATTGGTATCAAATGGGTATATAAACTTAAAAGGAACTTAGATGGATCAATTTGCATGTATAAGGCAAGATTAGTTGCTAAAGGATGTTCACAAGCTCATGGTATAGATTATGAGGAAACATTCTCACGAGTTGCAAAGTAAAGATGACTACAATCATAACATTGATAAGTATAGTTGCTACAAGAAATTGGAGACTCCTCCAACTTGATGTGAAAAATGCATTTCTAAATGGTTGGATAATTGAAGAGGTATACATGTCACAACCACCAAGTTTTGAAATCCTTAATCATACATCTTATGTTTGTAGACTTAAGAAAACATTGTATGGATTGAAACAAGCTCCTAGAGCTTGGAATTATAGGTTGGTTACATACCTTCAAGATCAAGGGTTCAGAGCTAGCAACTTAGATCCTTCTTTATTCATCAAAAGGGATCACAATGAGGTTATCTATCTATGTGTATATGTAGATGACATTATTGTGATAGGTTATGACTTGAATGACATTCAAAAGATCAACAGACACATGCAAGAGGAGTTCAAAATAAGTGACTTAGGTGAACTCACATATTTCCTAGGTATGCAAGTGATTTATACAGATGAAGGGATGTATCTAATGCAAAGAAGATACATTCAAAACTTACTTCTCAATTTTAGAATGGAGAACACAAAGCTTGCAGGTACACCTTTGGAATTGAACCATAAACTAAGTGTTTATGAAGGTGAGCATATTGATGATCCTAAAGAGTATCGGTGAGTATTTCATATTGTTCAATGTATGTTGATAAGGAAGAGATTCAGTATGGAGGAGGATCATAAATATGTCACATTTATTTATCATAAATATGTACAAATCCCTTGTTGATTTTTATGCATATTTTTTTTTTCAAAATAGCTTGCCTAATTTTGCGTGATCCGAACGAGCAAGTGCTCAAGGCCACCAATCCATTGGCCTCATCGTTTTGTCAATCAAAAAGAATTTTTGACCCAAACTATGGTGAAATAACTTCATGTGCGACCCCTAATTCTGAGTTATTTACATGCGGGAAGTAAAAAAGGAGAACCTCCAAAGAGCCAAGAAATTTTGTTCCAAAGACTTTCACCAATGGAAGCACCTTTAGAGCCATACCAAAGGTGATTGGATCATATTTGAGGACATTGATCTAGATCTTAGAGTGGCCTATAATGTTTGGTGCCTATTAAGACACATAATCAGGGCCTAAAGTGGGTTGGAGTATCAGCTTCTTCTAGGCAAGGAATATCCTCATCCAAAGGGTCTTAAGTTGAGAAACTACAACAATCTCAATACATTTTGAGATTCAAAAGAATGCCTTACTTTCACCAAAATATCAACAAAAAATGATGCACAAACTAATCTTGGATCGTAGGGGATTAAAGCTTAAAGAGGTTTGGCACTCAATTATAGAACACAACAAAGCGGTCCTTCTTTGACAAATCATAGACCATGGAATTTGGACTAATGCTAGAGCCTCCAAAATCATAGACCATGGAATTTGGAGCTCCTGTGGTGTAAAAGATGTGATAAGGGGAGATAAGACATAGGTCACCTCTTCTTCTTTTGTTCACTGAATGCTCTTATTTGGAAAGATATTCGCTCTTATTTGGAAGGATGTCCGCTCTTATTTTGAAGGATGACATGTTATTCTCAGGATGGACCAACCAATCAATTGGAAACAAGCCCTAATGGGCGACTCCATAGACTATTGTGTAACCATGTGGAACACAATTAGAAGTGAAGCCCTATGGAAATTTTGAAAGGAAAGATGTGATTCCAACTTTTATAGACCTCCCAAAGAATGATCCATAAAATTAACTCTAGGGTTCCTTCGTATAGGAATCAAGGACTGTAAGGCCTTCCAGTTGTAAACACCATAGGTGTTTATCTTAGACAATAACAAGCTTAAAATCAAATGTCTCCCTCACGAGGGAAATGAAAAGATACCATTTTTCGCCCATCTAGTTCATATTATGGATCCCCCCTCGCAGAGCTCAAGAGGCCTTAGTGCCACCTTTGTATTCCCCAATTTTTCTTTTATCTCCTCTCTTGTTTCTTCATAAACCCTGTTTTGCAAACAATAAAAATAGAAGTAAAATAATAATCATATATATATATATATATATATATATATATATATATATATATATATAGTGTGTATATGAAAGGAACTTACATCTACATGAATAGATGAAGAGGGAATAGTCTTCCCAATCCCCTTTCTATGATCTATCTCTCTTCGTCAACTTATACTTCATCGTAGTCATATTAGCTTAAAACGTTATTGAAAATCTATCAACATGTCTTTGAAGTCCAATCAAGCATTGACATACATTTTCTTCATGAATAACGTTTTATGCTTGTATCAAAAGAAATTTAGTGGCAATAGTAATAGCAATAGCAATAACAATAAAATTAGGAGTATCAATAATAATAGAAGTAGCAAGAGAAATAGAAAGAATGAGAGCATGATAAATAGAAGTAGCATTAGTGCTAGCATTAGCCCAACACACAAGATCATCAGTAAGGCCATTAATATACTCATAACTACCTTAGTCATAGGTCATCCTTTTTTCAGAAAAATTTCAAACCAAATTAATAGGGATGGCATAGCAACATAAGTAATGAACATAGTGACATTCATATCGATGTTCTATGAAATTAGACAAAAGAAGAATTTGTCATATCGAGTGTCTCATTTTTGAGCCAACAAGCAACAAAAAACTTTGTAAAGCACTTCATCCAAGTTCTTCTTCAATCTATCAAGTTCTTACTTAAGAGCTAAGTGCATTCTATGTGATTTCTTGCTTTGATTTGGTGCATGTTTTTCTCAATCTTCTCTCTAATATTTTGCAAGAGAATGAAGATTACGACCACCATGTGCTAGAGAGATATGACTCTCCTCCCAACCATATGCCTCTATATATAGCTATTTTCAAGGGATTACCTTCTTGGGTACATGGATTCTAACCATCCATGTGTCGGCCATGTAATTGCATGTGAGCCAAGTGTCCTAGTTAACTCGAATTAACTCAAGTGGATGCTTCTAGAATGTTAAAGAGCTCTTTAGAAAAAATTATCTCCCCATGTACCCCATCGAGGTTGAACCCAACACCTCCTCCTTCTCAGCCTTGAGACTTAAACACTAGCCTAAGTGGATCACTTGTTTACAAGAGCACATGAACTTCTACATAAGTCTAGTCTCAAGATCTTTGGTCATACACACAAGTGACTAAACAATGTTCGATTGCAGATGTCATAGACTTACTTTATTACATTCTCGCCCCTTTGGAAAAACATTTTCATCCACAAAAATAGAGCTATGTAAATATGTTAGGAAACCCCTGAGCCTCATGTTCTAAAACTAGAAGAACATGTTTCATCTCTATGGTGAGATCCCTGCCCAAATGATTCAAAACACCATCTAGCTTGATAAATTGATCAAAGTACAAAGTAGTGAATCTATCTAAAAACATCCCTGGCCAATTCACAGTTTTACTAGGTGTGATAAGTGCACGAACATGTGAAATGGGTGGATTCCAATTACTAGTCCATTTTTGGCTATAACTAGTGCATGGACTTAGTAATTAAGGTGGGATTCGGGAGGTCCACTACTCCTCATCGATAATGAGGGTAGATCTAAAAACATCCCTGGCCAATTCAGAGTTTTACTAGGTGTGATCCAGGCACGAACATGTGAAATGGGTGGATTCCAATTACTAGTCCATTTTTGGGTATAACTAGTGCATGGACTTAGTAACTAAGGTGGGATTCAGGAGGTCCACTACTCCTCATCGATAGTTATCCATCATGGCGAAGATTTTCGCCCAACCATGGGATTCAAATTCTTCATTAGGGAATAACATAGGTGCTCTTGAATAAGTCTAGGGTTCTCATTAACACCTATGCTTCTAGAGGTTAACATTTTCCCTTCCTCCAGTGCAACTTTACACATCCATAGGTTATCCTCGTGCATCCAAGAAGATTTTGATCCTATAGAATGCATCAAATACATCTCATCCAATGATTTATGGATTGGGTTCCATTGCAAGGGGGGTACATCTTTATGGGAATAGTCTTTTAGATTGACTTTAGTGGTCACACCTAGGTCTATATGTATAAGGAATTGGTTCCCGAGTCTTGCACTATATGCAACTATCTCATGAAGGGTCTACCCAAAATCATCTCATCGACATCAATTTTACCTAAATTGCAAATGGAAAAAGTGTGTTCAAACTCCACACCACAAATAGTTAGAGTTTTTCCTTCTAAAAACTCTAAGGGTTTCTCAATATGTCCATCTGCCATTTGCAACTTCAATCTCATTGGTCTAAGTGTTGGCTTGCCCCATCGCTTACATAGGGAAGTGGTAGCAATAACGACTCCTACTCTCAATTCTAGAATAACTTTTGTTGTGTAGCCCTGATAAGTGATAGAAGATAGGTGTTTCCTTCTTCTCCTTTGCTCATGTCACCTATCTTATCCAAAGGTATCTTTGGTACTGTCTTATGTGATCCTACCTGAGATTGGGGCTTAGCTATTTTTGGCATTTGGTTAGCTATGTGCTTCCATAAGTCAAGTTTAGTTTTAAGTAGCTCCTTTAAAGTGAGGTGAGACTACACTTTAGTGTTCTTCACTACTTCTACGTTCCTTGGTATAATTGATTCCTCATTTCTTACAATAACTATGGAGGCTCCTGTATGAATAGACCTTGACTTTCATGGGCTTGTGAAGCGAGGGAATTCTTGCAAGGAATTAGATTCAAAATCTAGTTTTTCACTTGATTGCATGTTTTTTTGCTCCTGATAGATAGAGGGAATGTCTTAAGGGAATTTATCTTGATGATCATCCACTATCTCAATAGGAGGAGGGCTCTCGCTCTCTTTGGCCCATTTCTCCTCTTGAATTTCTCTTAAAAGCTCTTTGGAGTAATGATTTATAGAGGAAGGAACTCCATCATCTATAGAATTAGGGACAATTGAGTCGTGGAAAGCTACCCAAGAGTTTATATAAATGACTCTCAAACATTTTACACTATGTTCGACGACAATCGAAGCAATATACATATACTTTGGTCATTTTTAGATTACTTCTTCATTTCTCTGCACCTTCTTCCTCAGACTTAGTCAACTTGCAGAGGTTGTTGTTCTCTCTCCAAAGCTCCAAATCAAATGTTTAAGCATTCATTGGAGCTATTACGTCTAGTTTGTGTGCAAAAAATGTTTTAGTCATCTGGTTTCATAGATTTAGAGAAATCTTAGTATTAGAGTCTCAGGGTGATCTTTTGCACATCCCTAAAAAATCGAGATGACATCCAATCAGTATTAAGGTTATTGCTCCTTCATTGGATGCTATAAATTATGGATTTTATGCATTATAGCAAGCCAACCCTGTTTATGACACTTTATTAAAATGATTTTTTCCAATTGTAACTGTGTTTGTTGCTCTGAGTGTTTGAAGTCATAACTTCCATCCATTTTTAGAAGGTTTATGTGAGCTAGTCAACATACAAGTCATCTGTTTTGCATCAATTTGTTCTTGTTAATGTTCCAAAGTGCCTTTTGGGTTTTATTGCACTAACCGCAAGCCTGTAAGGCCTATTTTACATACTCAAAGAGCTAGGTTTGGTCCTATCTTCACCATCTAACAACTCTACTTCCAAGCTCTCCAAGCTTCTCCAACTTCTTCCAGTGGTATGAGAGCAACTCTAGGATGGGAGATGACTTTCCATCAATGATTGAGAAGCTTGATAGACACAATTATACTGCTTGAAAAAACAAAATGGATGTTTATTTTCAAGGAAGAAATCTATATGGGATTGTATCAGGTGATGAAGCAATGCCTATTCCAAGATTCAAGGGAGGACCCACTCAAGAAGAAACAGATAAGCTCACACTCTGGTGTGCAAGGTATGCTCAAGCAAGGTCATACATACTAAAATCTATCTCTAATTTTCTATTACCACATATTAGAGGATGCAAGACATCTTAAGAGAATTGAGATGCCCTAGACACTTTCTTTTTTGCTAGTACAAAAGCAAGGAAGAACCATCTTTGGAATGAGTTCAACCAGATGACGAAGACTCCAAAACAAACCATCACAGAGTTTGTTACAAAGGTGAAGGAGGTTGTTGATGATTTGGCATCCATTGGAGAGTTGATCGAAGAAGAGGCCATCACAAGTGAATTCTCAATGGGATTAGAGGAGACAAGCAATGTAAATCTTTCATTATAGCCTTTGACCTCATCATGGATGTGCAAACTCGATACTTCAACATCTTTCTTGGATAACTCTTCAATTAGGAGGCCAAAAATAGCATAAAGGAAGGTAAATCCTATCATGGTGATTCAATTGGTGCTCTATATGCAGATAAGAAGGACAAGAAGATGAAAGGCAAGAAGAAGGAAGAGGATGAAGAGGAGACTTCCCAAGTCAACTTTGCAAGCAAGAGCAAGTGGAAAGGGAAGAAGAAAGTACCAAAGCATGACAAAATGAAAGGCCATAATGTTCAACCTTGTTCCATCTATGATAAGACCAATGACACCACTCATAACTGCTAGTTCAATGGGAAGATCTAGAAAGGAAGTGGAAGAGGTGGATATGGTAGCAATAGAGGCACAGGTGGACACAACTTCAACAATAACAACAAAGGCCATAACAAAAGGAAAGACATGCAACTATTGTGAAGATAAACAACATGAAGACTCATTGCTTTTGATGAATGTAAGCCATAAGGAAGGTAAAGAAGATGATCATTTATTCTACATAGATTCAAGATGTTCAAATCATGTTGTAGGCAACATAGCTCTGTTATCTAACTTGGAAACCAAAGCATAGACATGAAGTACAAATAAGGGATGACATAAATCATAGGGTGGAGAAGATTGCTAGTGCCAAAGCTTCCAATGGTAGGAAAAACATTTTGAGCGAGGTATTCTATGTTCCCACTATTACAAAAACCTAATAAGTGTAGGCCAAATAGTTGAGAAAGGATTGCAAGTTAGGTTCACTCGACATGGAGCTTTTGTGGAAGATCCATGTCAAGTCTTCAAGAAGATAGCTAGAGGTGAGAAACCAAAAACATAGCTCTATTCGACTTTGGTCTAAAACCTTAAGTGAGCTTGAAGTGTGGCATAAGAGGGTAGCTCATGTGAATGAAAGATCCATGTCAAGGCTTCAAGAAGATAACCAGAGGTGAGAAACCAAAAACATAGCTCTATTCGACTTTGGGTCTCAAAACCTAAGTGAGCTTGAAGTGTGGCATAAGAGACTAGCTCATGTGAATGAAAGAACCTTGAAGGATATATGGAGGGATCAAAGTGTTCTAGGACTACCAAACATATCAAAGCAACACATGATCAACAAATGTGATGCATGTCAAATTGGGAAGGCACAAAGGCAACCATTCAACCACAAAGGTGACATCCACAACAACTTATTGGACTCAATACATACATATGTATGGGGGCCAAGTCAAGAACCTTCATAGGCAGGATCAAGGTATTATGTCTCATTTATTGATGACCATGTTAGATGGACTCTTTTATAATTTATCAAGAGTAAGAATGAAGTTTTGGATTGCTTCAAAAAGTATCTAGCACATGTGGAGAACCATACAGGTAGATCACTCAAGAAGCTCAAATCTAATGGAGGGGGAGAATACTTCTCCAAAGAGTTTGATGAATTCTTGTAGGATAAAGGTATAAAGAGGGAAATGACTACTAGGTACTCTCCTCAATTGAATGGAATTGTAGAGAGAAGAAAAAATTCATTGGTTGGATCAACCACAATAGTGCTTGAAGAAAAGAATCGGCCACATTATCGATGGGTAGAGGCTATTTCAACTATTGTGTACCTTGGCAATAGACTACCATCCAAATCACTCCAAAATATGACTCCTTATGAAGCATGGTATGGAAGAAAACCTAGTATTTGGAAATTGGACGGTGTTTGGTTCACCAACTCAAAGGCAATGCTTATTGGGTATGAATCACCTCAAATGGGTTATAGGTTCACCAACCAAGCAATTCACTACAAGTTGAGATGTTGCATTTGAATAACACAGGTCTTGGTATGATGAAGATAAACAAGAGGTAACTCTACCATATGATCTTAATTATGATTTCCATCAACTAGGAAGCAAGCATGATACACAAGTCTAGGATCCAAAAAGTGATATAGATGATGACCAAGATGAAATGGAAAAGGATTAAAAGCTATGAAAGTCAAGAGGCAAAGCAAAAATGCAAGAGTGTGGAGAATGCTCCGAGCAAGCACCTAGAAGGTCAACAAGGGAGAAAAGACAACCAAAAAGGTATAGATATGATTCCTCATTTGTTTCAAAGCATTCAATCTACTTGGCAAAGGACTCAATTTCAAAAGAACCCTCAACTTATGAAGAGGAAAATGGAAACCCTAATTAGGAAAAGGATATGAAAGAAGAAATAGATGTATTGAAGGAGATAGACACTTGGGATTTGATTCCAATGTCATCCAATTAGAAGGTATTTGGTTTCAGATGGGTATATAAACTTAAAAGGAACTTAGATGGATCAATTTGCAGGTATAAGGCAAGATTAGTTGCCAAAGGATGCTCACAAACTCATGGTATATATTATGAGGAAACATTCTCACCAATTGCAAAGTAAAGATGACTACAATCAGAACATTGATAAGTGTAGTTGCTACAAGAAATTGGAGACTCCTCCAACTTGATGTGAAAAATGTATTTCTAAATGGTTGGATAAGTGAAGAGGTATACATGTCACAACCTCCAAGTTTTGAAATCCCTAATCATACATCGTATGTTTGTAGACTTAAGAAAGCATTGTATGGATTGAAACAAGCTTATAGAGCTTGGAATTATAGGTTGATTATATACCTTCAAGAACAAGGGTTCAGAGCTAGCAACTCAGATCCTTCTTTATTCATCAAAACCAGATCACAATGAGGTTATCTATCTATGTGTATATGTAGATGACATTATTGTGATGGGTGATGACTTTAATGGCATTCAAAGGATCAATAGACACATGCAAGAGGACTTCAAAATAAGTGACTTAGGTGAGCTCACATATTTCCTAGGTATGCAAGTGATTTATACAGATGAAGGGATGTATCTAACTCAAAGAAGATACATTCAAATCTTACTTATCAAGTTCAGAATGGAGAACACAAAGCTTGCAGGTACACCTTTGGAATTAAACCATAAACTAAGTGTTTATGAAGGTGAGCATATTGATGATCCTAAAGAGTATCAAAGCTTTTAGGGACTGTACAGTACAAGACCAGTGAGAACTTCGAGGCAGTTTTCTCCCAATTGGCTGAAGAAAATTCTTTGAAACTTTGACATCATGAATTATACCTTGAGCTGGTTCCAACAAGCTATATAATACTAAAAATTGATAAGAAACCATTGAGATATGATAATTCAAAGTACACTCTTTTGAGGAGTCATAGCAGAGAGATGAACATAGATGATCAATGATGTAATGTATTATGGAACAATGTTGTACATATGATAGTCAGAAGAGTAGGCTATGGTGTAAGCCACTCAACCTCTACAATTGATCAATAATAAGCTCAAGAAAGGGGGCACAAATGCCACGAGATTACAAGTCCTTTTATAAGTGCTTTCTTCAAATTTGAATTTGAATTCAAATTTTCCTCTCACTAAAAAGTGATCCCATAAATCTAGGAGATATTCTATCAATCGAAAGTCGTAAATATCATTCTATCGAAATCATGAGTTTGTAGCCTTTTACAATATTCTCCAAAGGTATAAACCTTTTTTACAATGGTAAATCATTAAGCTAGTGCAAGGTATGGTTCATATGGGCCATCAAAATCTTCTTTAAGGTCTAGCCAAATGTGAAGGCTTGGATTTGCACCAACACAAACGCACTGCACAGACCCACAGTCTGGCATCTTGCTTCCCCGCGCATCTGCTTTTGCACTTTTTCATTATCCCAAAAAGATACAAGTGTTACACTACATCCTTTCGATGTGCGTCCTTTCCATTTACATTTTCCTGGTAATTACAATTACATTCCGGCGGCCTAACAAGAGACATCTGAAGAGGAAAAGAAACACCTAGCTAGGGTTGCAAAATATGTATAACTCATCAAGTTTGGAGACTTCAAATTTACATTTGTCACTATAGATATTCAAAAGCTAAACAAGAGTGAGTACATAATGGAGATATGGGAATAGGTTGGAATTAGAGGCTTTCTAGAGCTACTAGCCATAATGATAGACATTCCAAGATGCATAGAAGTAATGGAATCAATGGATAAGCATACATGGAATGAAAATTAGCAAAAGGAGTATTTAAGATGCAATGTCACAAGTTTTGAAGGGTTTACTGAGGATCTCATATCAATCAACAACCCATAAGAAAAGCTCCTCAGCTAGATTAAGGAGTAAATTATAATATGAATGACATCAAGAAAGGGATGGATTCTTACAAAAAAATAAAAAAAAAATTATAGTTTTTTATCTTGAAGTAGTGAACTTAGTAGTTAGGCTCTTCCATCATCAATTCTTCTCTATTCATATGAACATGTACATTCATCCACACAAGGCTGTGATAATAGCCTTCATGAATAGAGGAAGACCAAAAAAAATGGATATGTCGAGCTATTTTCTCAAGTATATATATGAAGTTGGAGCATATTAGAAAGAGAAAAAGTTACTAAGTGGAGGTTAGATTCTCACAAGGATCTACACAGCATTAGAAGAAGAATACTAATTGGAATTGATGATGAACTACAAAAAAATGGAGAAGTTCATAGAAATGCAAGTTGTACAATCAAAGAAAATTATAGGAAAGAAGAGGAAAGGTATGGATAAATCTCCAAAAGTAATGACCAGGAGACTAGTGCGGAAATCACTTCCAAAGATGATGGAAATAGAATTGTCAATACCTTTGAAGAAAAGACTGAAATTAGGAAATGAAGATTCAATTACAATCAGGGTTAAGGAAGATCCAAGGAGAGCAACCATTGATATTGAAGAACCAAGAAAAGAAGAAATTGTAGCAGCCAAAGGGAAGTTATTGTAAGTAGCCCATTAGGGCAATAGGCGTATATACAAGCCGGGGGAAAAAAACCTCCTAAAGAGGGAAAAAAGTGCCCCGACGGTCCTAGTGTGTTCACACACATCACTACCTAAATATATCAACAAATCCCCCCTGGGAGTGATGCGGTGAACAAGGAGCTGGCACTCATGTATAAGGAAGTGCCAAGCTATGTGGAAATCACTCCACAAAAGGAAGTAAGCCCAAAGCTTTGCGGAAAGCTTCAAACTTCTCCCTAGGCAGAGCCTTCGTGAAAAGGTCTGCAATGTTCTCCTGCGTGGGCACATATGCCAAGCTCATCTCCCCAACAGAGAACCTCTCCCTGACATAGTGATAATGCACCTCAATGTGCTTAGTGCGAGCATGGAACACAGGGTTCCTCGCAACTGCCAATGCGCTCTGACTGTCAGTGAAGATGGTGGTGGCAGAAGACTAGCCAACACCCAAATTAGCCATAATGCGTCTGAGCCACACACACTCAACAATCATTGTGAAAGCTGCCCTATACTCAGCCTCACAACTGGAAGTGGCCACAGTAGGCTGCTTCTTGCTCAACCAAGATATACATGAGCTACCAAGCATGAAGCAAAAACCACTGGTGGACACACGAGTGTCATAGCAACCAGCCCAATCTGAGTCAGAAAAAGCATGCAAATCTCGCGGTAGTGATCCCCCCTTGAGATAAAACAACCCAAGTAGCCGAGTACCACTAAGTAGCGAAAGATGCGCTTAACCGCCTTCCAATGCGTGACTCCTCGGCAATGCATAAACCTGCTCATCTATGAGACAACAAACTGAATATCTGGCCGAGTAATGCATAAGTAAATCAAGCATCCAACAGCCTGCTGATAGAGAACAGCATCAAATGCATCTCCAGCATCATGAAGACTCAATCGTAAACCTGTCTCCATAGGAGTGGCAATAGGCTTACAGTCTTCAAGGCCAAAACGCTGCAATAATATGTCAATATATTTCGTTTGACACAAAGCCATTCCACCATCAACTTGCATAAACTGAATGCCCAAATAGTGATGCAAATGCCCCAAATCAGACAAATGAGGCATGCAAATCAGCCTTGAAATCAGCAATATGCTTCTCAATAGGACCAGTGAGCAGCATGTCATCAACATAGACAACAATGATGAGAAGCACATCATTAGCACGCTTAACATATAAGGTGCTTTCAGTTGGACTGTTCACAAAACCATGTGCAACCAAATAGGCATGTATCTTCTCATACCAAGCACGTGGTGCTTGCTTTAAACCATATAATGCCTTCTTTAACCTGAACACCTGGTTTTCATGCCCTTTCTGCACAAAGCCACGGGGCTGAAAAACATACACTTCTTCATGTAAGTCACCATTCAGAAATGCTGTTTTAATGTCCAACTGATGTACATTCCAACCATGATGGGCTACAAGTGCACAAATGCTCCGAACAGTAGTCATACGGCATGTAGGTGCAAAGGTCTCATCAAAATCAATGCCTCTTTCCTGCGCATAACCCTTTGCAACAAGCCTAGCCTTATACCTGTCAACTGTACCATCAGGTTTACGCTTCAGCTTGTATACCCACTTAGTGCCAATGGCCTTCTTGCCAGGAGGCAAGTCACATAAAGACCATGTACCATTCTTCATTATAGCATCATATTCAGATTGCATGGCAGCCATCCAATTTTCTGAAATCTGTGCTTCATCAAAAGAAACAGGCTCATTCTCATCACAGAGACTAGACGCAGCCATAGCATAGCAATCTCATGCAAAGGAGGCACTATGAGAGCTTGAACGAGTATGATATGACAAAGGTGCATCTAATTTGCTGTCACGCAAAGTCTGCACCAGCCATTTTGGCATAGTTTTTGCCTGCTCAATATCAGCTCTCTCATCAACAAGTGCATCATGTAAATCTGCATCAGAAATAGAATGATCTGCATCATCATATGAAACCTGCAAAGGCTGAGAAGTTGCCTCATTAGGACCAGCACTAGATTGTCCACCTGTAAAAAGAGGCATCAACGTATCATACATGTCTTTGGAGCTAACAGATGTCTCCTTAGTACATGAAAGCAATGGCTGCATAGCATCTTCCACAAAGACAACATCACGGCTAACCAGAATGCGTTTAGTCTGTGGATGATACAGACGATAGCCTTTACTTTCATAACTGTACCCAACAAAAATACATTTTACTGCCTTATCATCCAATTTTCTGCGATGTTGTTCAGGCACTAATGCATATGCCAAACAACCAAAAACATGCAGATGAGCAACAGATGGCTTGCGGTCATGCCAAGCCTCATATGGAGTGATAGACTGCAACGCTTTAGTGGGACACCTGTTCAATACATATGTTGCACACATGACAGCCTCAAGCCAGAAACTATGTGGTAAAGCCTGACTTTTGACCATGCACCTCGCCATCTCCATGAGGGACCTGTTCTTTCGTTCAGCAACTCCATTCTGTTGAGGTGTATACGGCACTGTACACTGGTGTTTTATCCCACGTTCAACCAGAAATGCATTTAAAATCTGAAGACATATATTCCCCCCCTCGATCAGAACGGAGGGTGCCCATTTTACATGTTGACAGATTTTCAGCCAAAACCAAAAATTGTTTGAAGCACATGAACACTTCGGACTTTCCTTTGAGTGGATATACCCATGCATGCCTAGAAAAATCATCAATGAAGGTCACAAAGTAAAGGTAATTTCCAAAAGAGGGTGTTTGCATAGGACCACAGACATCACTATGTACAAGCTGCAATTTCTACGTAGCCCGAACTGAACCATCTTTTGGAAAGGAAGAACGCTGGATTTTGCCCAAAATACAACCTTCACAAACATGTTTTCCAGGAGCCTCAAGTTTGGGCAAAGAGGACACCATTTCAGATTTCTGCAGGCGTAGCAAACTAGCAAAATTCAGATGACCAAAGCGTGCATGCCAAAGCTTTGCATCTGACATAGCCTGAGAATCATGAACTGCACATGTCGAATCATTCACAGATCTTTCATAGTCTATGAGCTTATACAGCCCACGACATAAAATGCCAGAAGCAATAATCACATTGCCATTTGAGAGATCATGGACTGTACACCTGTCATCAACGAATTTCACAACCAAGCCAATCTTGGCTAATGCAGAAACTGATAACAAGTTCTTTTTGATCCCTGACACAAATAAAGCATCTGACAAAGTGAAAGAACTACCATCAGCAGTAGTCAGAATGATCTTACCAACTCCCGTAACAGGATAAGAGGAGTTATTGGCGCATGTGACTGTATTCCCTGTAGGGGCAGGCTCGAGTGAAGAGAAGAAATTGCGCTGAGAGGTAATATGTTTGGTTGCCCCACTGTCAAAGTACCAAACATCTGAGTCTACTGCAGACATGCACTGATCATGAGAAGATGGGTCAAAACTGCAGACAGTAGTAAACACCCATTCTTCTTCCTGCACAAGATTTGCAGACTCTGTTTTTGGTGTAGAGGCCTCTGCAACAACCATTCCAACGTCTTTCTTCTTTGCCTCTTTAGCAGCCAGTTTTGAACAGTTCTTTATGATATGATCATTTCCTTTACAGTACTTGCAAAAAAATTTCTGCTTTTCTAATTTCTTCTCATCTTTATCCTGGTTCTTTGATTGTGCAGCATTTGCAGATTTTTGCTTACTAGTAGAAGAGCTCCATTTTCCTTTGCCCTTCTGACTAGCCAGGAAAGCTTGATCTGCAACACGCATAATGGACCTGTTCTGCCTGAACTGATCTTCCTGCAACAGAACAGAGACTAACTCCTCAAATGAAAAGGCATTTGGATTGCCTTTCATCATCAACCGAAGAGTAGAAGCAAAACTCTGATATGAATCAGGAAGCCCATTCAGAACAGTCTGCACAAGTGAGCTATTTGGTATAACCTCATCAGTAGAAATCAACTGTTCTTTCAAATCTTTGATCTTCGTTAAGAAACTGTCCATAGAATCACCTTCATTCATGTGCTCACTCTCCAACTATTTTCGGAGGTAAGCAACACGAGCCTCATTCCTAGCCTGGTACAAAGTGGTAAGTGTATCCCAAGCATCCTTTGCTGTTCTGCAAGAGCGAATGTGAGGAATAATGGCACGTTTGACAGACAAAGCTATCAATGCATGTGCCTGGGCATCTCTGCCATCCCAGCGAATCTCCTCTGCAGTAGGTGCAATAGAAACAGCAGCACGAACAGGAATCTGCGGAATATCATCTTCGACACCATCTTCATCAGCTCCAGCACCTGTATTTGCAGTACCTGTCGTTACAGGTGTAACAGGACGTCTTTCAACACCCTGCACAATGTCCCACAATCCTTTTGCAACCAATACATGTCGCATCATATAAGCCCATAATGGGTAGTTGGTACCATCCAACTTATCCTCAACAGCCAACATACGAAATACATCACTGCTTTCAGCCATGGCCGGTGACTAAAATACCTTGATGCAAAAATTGACTGTATCTCAAAAAGTTGAACGGAACTGCCCAGAGGATTTCTGCTAGACTTGTAGCAGACTTCGAGATGCTTAAACTGGCGAACAGAAACTGGTATATACCTTTGGCACAAAAGGACGAAATAACCTGCACAAGCGCTGCGATAGTGCGTTTGGAGGCCGAAACGAGCTCAGATCGCGATTTCGGCACCACACAACCAAGCTGTTTTGATCTCGGTAACACCCTGAGTATGCTCACCAAATTTCGTGCGAATCTTAGACTGCAAACGGAGGAGTGTCGATGGCGCCCTAGAAGAAGCGACAACCTGCTCTGATACCAATTGTTGGAGATAGACGTCTGCGGAAGCACGCGAACATCACAAGGAAGAAGAAGAAGCTTGGAGCACAAACACACAATACTGAATGTATTACTAGAGAATGTACAAAGATAAGTAGCCCATTAGGGCAATAGGCGTATATACAAGCCGGGGGAAAAAAACCTCCTAAAGAGGGAAAAAAGTGCTCCAGCAGTCCTAGTGTGTTCACACACATCACTACCTAAATATATCAACATTATAGGCATACATATAAGGAGGGGGAAAAAACCTCATGAAGAGGGAAAAAAGTGCCCTAACATCCAAAGTGTGTTCACACACATTACTACAAAATATATTAATTAAATCCCCCCTAATGATGATGTGATGAACAATGAGTTGGCACTCATGTAAGGAAGTGCCAAGCTATGTGGAAAGAGATCAATCCACAAAAGGAAGTAAGCACAAAGCTCTACAAAAATCTTCAAACTTCTCCCTAGGCAAAGCTTTTGTAAATGATCTGCAATGTTATCATGTGTGGGCACATAAGCCAAACTGATCTCTTCAGCAGAGAACCCAAGCTTTGAAGGAGTAGTTGATTTTTGCTGATGAGGTCTTGTGAAATAGTTCACTTGTGCAGACCATTTGTTAACGGTCTTCCATATTCATATTAGAGTTTTGCTTCTACTCTTTGATTGATGATGGAAGGCAATCCAAATGCCTTAACATTTGAGGAGTTATCCTCTATTTTGTTGTAGGAAGATCAATATAGACAAAACAGATCAATTATGCATGTTGCATGTTACCGTTAGTGTCCATGTGAAAGGCCAAATGGCCATCGGACACTTCCTTGTATATGTTCTTTAATAAAACATATAGTGGCTTAGTCAATCACAGACTGTAAGTTCGACCGCATTTGTAACACCTAAGAGGTCTATCTTCTTGCTCCTTGTATATTGGGTTTTTATGTGTATTCTGCAGCATCTGTGCGAAGTACTATGTATGGCCTTAGGAGCTCAGTTTTCTACTCCGAGCGTATCGTCGTGGAGCTCTCGAGAAAGAGAGCACACTGTGGTGCATCGACATTGACGTACTTCACAGCTTTGTTCCCTTTGTGCAAGCGAAGCGAGCACCCCCCCAGGCTTACGACTAAGGTGGTGACCAAGGCATAGACCTTGGAATACCTTGTCATCCGAGTCACCGAAGTCACCGTTGGGAAAGACTAAGGTTGACATTATCGTGAACATGTTTTGGTCCCTCAAAGCCACATTCTTTGCTTTCAAAGCCTATTTTTGAAGCATTTTTGGGTGTCTTTTGGAGCCATTTGAGAGTACTTCCGCACATAGTTCTCTTCACACAGGTCCAAGAACATCAAGAAGAGTGTTCTTTGTACTTCTCCAACATTAAATCTCAACCTTTAGGGCTGTGTTTTCAGCCACACTCGTAAAACTATAGGTTTCTTGAAAGGTTTCAGTTTTGTTTGGGCTGTGTATTCAGCTTTTAATGTCATTTTACTGCATATATTGACCACATACACACCATGTACACTTCTATGGATACCGCTTATGTATGTACATGTGATCATTGATATAGCATAAAGCCTTTTATGTTTGATAAAGAGGGTCGTGGTGAGGTTTTCTTAACTGGGAGACACCCAGATGTCGGGGTCTCTTTGGTGATGCAGGTGGAAGACTTACCCAGCCTTGCCATAGGAGATGTATGATAGTTGTTCATCGGTGCTTGATAAGCCTAGTTGGCTTCTATTGGATAACTGATTATATGCAGTGGAGTCAATGATTCACTATGCAGGAAAACATGTCAGTACTTCTAGTTTTATGATATTTTGACACTCATCATACACTCATTTTGTAGAGGATACTCTGGCAAAATTTTCCAGATTTCTAGTTTTGTCAGCTATACAGTGGTCGATTTACTCCTTGATACACTTATTTGTTGGTGTTCGGACTCTTCTAGTTCCATTATCATACTATTAAGTTCTCTACCATCATGGCATCAGAGGTCTCAGGCACATCCGGTGGATCAGGGTCTAGTTAGAGGAGGAGCTATAACTTGCAGGGCAAAGACCATTTTGATATCCGGAAATTTGATGGCACAAACTTGGCTCTATGGAAGAATCATATTAAAGATGTGCTGATTCAAAGGAGGCAATGGAAGCCAGTAAATGGGATTTCAAAGAAGCCTGTTGACATGGATGAAGATGATTGGGATGAGTTAGATGAAATGGCCAGGTCTACCATTCGCTTACACATGGTAGATAATGTTTACTTTACAGTATTAGACTATGAAAGTGCAGAGTAGCTTTGGAAGAAGTTATGCAATACATATGAGAAAGAGACGGCATAAAATAAAGTCTATCTGATGAGAAAATTATATGACCTTCGTATGAAGGACACAGATAGTGTTGATACTCATCTAAATGAGTTTGATGCTATATTCTCTCAGTTACAAGCTCAAAAAATGGATATGGATAATGAAATGAAAGCAGTATTGCTATTATGCACCTTGCCTTCATCATGGGATACATTTTGCATAGCTATTAGCAATAGTGCACCTGGTGGTAAACTCGTCTATGATGACATATGTGGAGCACTCTTGAGTGAGGAGATTCGTAGAGAATCTATGGTTGGCACTCAGAGTGGAGATGCATATAATGTTCGCGATTCTTACCAAGGAAAGAATCAACAACGTGGCAGGAGCAAGAACAAGGAAAAGAATGGTCAACGGAATAAGAGTAGAAGTAAATCAAGGTAGAGGGATATTGAATGCCATTATTGTCATAAGAAAGGACACATGAAGAAAGATTGTTATGCATTAAAGAATGTTAAAGGTAAACGACAGACCATTGATGGGCATGTTGAACAGTTACATGCATCATCTACTTCGACTATGAAGATTGAAGAAATTAATGCTATTTTTGATGATGCTGATGTGTTGACACTTGATAGTACTGTGCCATTTGAGGCGCTTATGGCTGATTCTCTTTCCCACACCTGGTTGCTAGATTATGATGCTTCTTTCCATGTGACACCACATAGAGAATGGTTCTCTAATTATGCAGCAAAGTCTCTTGGTATCGTGAGACTTGGTGATTCTTACCAGTGTGATGTTGTGGGGATGAGAGATGTGGTTGTGCAGTTCATTGATGGTTCAAAGTTTACTATGCATAATGTATGCCATGTACCTCAATTATCACACAGTTTGATGTCAGTTGGTCAACTTGATGACCTTGGTTACAAGGTGGTCTTCTATGCTCAATCCTTTTGCATATCAAAGGGCAATATGGTTATTGCAAAAGGAAGCATCACAGAAAGAACACTTGTTAGTTGTTACTGAAAAGCATATGGCTTGTATTTGGCATGGTCGTTTGGCCATATATCTCGTAATGGAATGGAAAATCTTTCTCGTTCTGGCTACTTACCTGTGTGATCTTTCTCTGATTTTTCATTTTGTGAGCATTGTCAATATGGAAAGCAAACCGGAAATGTGCATAGAACGCACATTGACTCTTCAATTCAGCCTTTAGATCTCATTCATACAGATGTGTGTGGTCCTATTCCCACTAGGTCCTTAGGTGGTTCTCTCTACTTTGTCACTTTCATAGATGATGCTACTAGAAAATTTTGGGTATATCCTATCAAATCGAAGGATGAGGTATTCCCCACTTTCAGAAAATGGCTTGCTTCAGTTAAGACTGAAAAAGGAACTAAGCTTAAGGCTTTATGTTCAGATAATGGGGGTGAGTATACCTCACATGAATTCAACCTTTTCTGTCAGTCTAGAGGGATTCGTAGAGATTTTACAGCTCCTTATACCCTAGTGTAGAATGGTGTAGCTGAGAGGATGAATAGAACTATTCAAGATAGAGTAGTCTCTATGTTGCATCATGCAAACCCCTCACAAGGATTTTGGGCAGAAGCAGTATTGACTGCAGTTCATGTGATTAACCTTTCACCTAATACTGCCAAAGGTCTGAAAGTGGCACAAGAGTTCTGGACAGGGAAGCCACCATATTATGATCATCTTCGAGTGTTTGGATGTGAAGCATATGTTCATATACCCAAGAATCTTAGACAAAAGTTGGATCATAAGTCAAAGAAATGCATTTTCCTTGGATATGGTCGAGAAGGACAATTTGGATATCGCTTATGGGATCCTGAAACATGAACAGTGATCAGAAGTAGTGATGTCATTTTCAATGAGTCTAAGATGCATAAACAACCCATTAAAGAGGTTGAAGTGAGAAGAGTGTTGTTTGAGGATACTAGTCCTCTGGTTAGCATGCATAAAAATGCTACACATAGGGATGTTCAAGAGAATGTCCATTCAGATCTGATGGAGATGCGCAGCGTAGCAGCTCAGCTATTCATTCATTCATTCATGGACGAGAGCTCATTGACGAGAGCTCAGAGATAGATAAGGTAGAGAGAGAGAGAGTGAAAGCTATCTCGTATGCATGTTTAGAGGATGAAGATAAAAAGATACAAGCGTCCTCTCTCGTACACGTATGCACAAATATGACAAGAAAAATGTGCCTTACTTTTTCATTCCAAAAGGTATGTCTTTGTACAACTTCATGTGGCTCTTGGGCCAATCAAAAAAGGGATAAGGGGAGGATAAGATTACCCTCTATTTAGGAGAGGGGTCACATGAGAATACAAGCTCATTTCCAACAATCCCCCCTTTGAGCTTGATTGTATATAGCTCTTTAGGGATTATTGCTTCCTTACATACAATGAGAGTGGTAAAGATCCTTCCCATGTATAAATGAGAGTGGTACAATATTTTGGCTTCCTTCTCTCAAACTAATGGGTGGAACAATGTGTTTTGTATCCTTCTCTCACCCTAGGGTGGTACATTCAACGTCTGTACCTCAGGATGGTCGAAGGAGCTAAATGTCATCTCTTGCACCTCCTCGAAGCTCTGATACCACATGATGGAGATGTGCAGCGTAGCAGCTCAGCTATTCATTCATTTATTCATCGACGAGAGCTCATCGATGAGAGCTGAGAGATAGATAAGGTAGAGAGAGAGAGTGAAAGATATCTCGTATGCATGTTTAGAGGATGAAGATAAAAAGATACAAGCGTCCTCTCTCGTACACGTATGCACAAATATGACAAGAAAAATGTGCCTTACTTTTTCATTCCAAAAGGTATGTCTTTATACAACTTCATGTGGCTCTTGGGCCAATCAAAAAAGGGATAAGGGGAGGATAAGATTACCCTCTATTTAGGAGAGGGGTCACATGAGAATACAAGCTCATTTCCAACAAGATCAGTCTGCACATGTTCCAGTTCAGTAAACATTTAGACGTTTTGCACGTGTCTCACATCCACCTGATAGATATGTTCTAGGTTTAGATATGCTAACAGATGCCGGTGAGCCTTCTTGCTACAAAGAGGCTATGCAAACATAGGATCATGTCAAGTGGGAGCGTGCCATGAAGAATGAGTTGGATTCTATTCACAAGAATGGTACTTGGGATTTAGTACCTTTGCCAAAGGGCAGGAAAGCTTTACCATGTAAATGGGTATATAAGCTGAAATTCACATCAAATAGTGCTTCTCCAAAGTATAAAGCACGACTGGTTGCAAAGGGTTTTAAGCAACAACATGGTGTTGATTTTGAGGAAATCTTCTCTCCAGTGGTTAAGATGACTACCCTGCGCATGTTGCTTGGATTTGTTGCAATGGAGGACTTAGAGCTAGTCCAAATGGATGTGAAAACTGCTTTCTTGCATGGAGATCTTACAAATGAGATCTATATGGAACAACCAGAGGGTTATGTAGTTCCTGGCAAGGAAAGTCTAGTTTGTAAGCTTAAGAAGAGCTTGTATGGACTTAAACAGTACCCTAGACAATGGTACCAAAAGTTTGATGCTTTTATGAAATATCAAGGCTATTCTCAAAGCAGTGAGGATCATTGTCTCTACACAAAGAGATGCTCAGATGGCAGCTTGATATGCTTGATACTTTATGTTGATGATATGCTGATTGCTGGGAAGTCCTCTTATGATTTTTCAATTCTAAAAAAGAAGTTGAGTCAAACATTTGATATGAAGGATTTGGGGGATGCCAAACATATTCTTGGCATGCACATTACTCGTGATAGGAGTAAAAGATGCATATACTTGTCTCAAGGTGAGTACATATCCAAAGTACTTCATCGGTTCAATATGCATGGTGGAAAGGCATTGAGTACACCTTTACCCACATATGTGAAATTGAGCAAGGATGATTGCCCCAAATTAGATGAGGAAAAGGAATGCATGACCAAAATTCCATATCAGTCTATTGTTGGTAGTCTCATGTATGCTATGGTAGCTACGAGACCAGACATTGCATTTGCAGTGGGAGTTGTGAGCAGATATATGTCTAATCCTGGAAAGAAACATTGGGAAGCGTCAAGATGATTTTGAGATATCTGAGTGGCACTTAGGACAAGTGTCTATTCTTAGGTAGAGGGAAAGCATCCATTATTGGTTACACAGATTCTGATTATGTTGGTTGTGTAGACAATCATAAGTCTACATCAGGGTACATTTTTCATTTTGCTGGAAGTGCTATCTCCTGGAGATCTCGTCTTCAAGAATGTACAACTGTTTCCACCACAAAAGCAGAGTATGTTGCAACAAGTGAGGCATGTAAGGAAGCATTGTGGCTTTCTCGTCTGTCTTGTGATATGGGTTTACCTCAGCATGTACCTCGCCTGCTCAGTGATAGTCAGAGTGACATTGCTTTGGCTAAGAATCCGGTCTATCATGCAAAGACCAAGCACATTGAGGTGAGGTATCACTTCATTAGAGATTGCTTAGCCACTAAGCGCATTATTCTTGAGAAGGTTCACACTCGAGATAATGTTGCAGATGCTTTGACTAAAGCTCTACCACAAGATAGCTTTCAACATTGTTGTCACTTGATGGGGGTTACTTGATTCTTGATCTTACACAGTCACTTGTACACTATGTAACATGCCCATCAGGTGGGAGGTATAGGTTGTATACTTACACTCAGGTATTCTTTATCATTCTATATTTTTCTCCCATAGTTACCTTGGCCATGTTGGCCTTTAGTGGGAGATTGTTACCATTAGTGTCCATGTGAAAGGCCAAATGGCCACTGGACACTTCCTTGTATATGTTCTTTAATAAAACATATTGTGACCTGGTCAGTCACAAGCTATAACTTTGACCACATTTGTAAGACCTAAGAGGTCCCTCTTCATGCTCCCTGTATGCTGTGTTTTTCTGTGTATTCTGCAGCATCTTTGCGAAGTACTGTGTGTGGCCTTAGGAGCTCGGTTTTCTACTCCAAGCGTATCATCGTGGAGCTCTCGAGAAAGAGAGCGTACTATGGTGCATCAGCATCGACGTACTTCATTGCAAATCAAGATTTCTTTGCTTGTCAAAAGAGAAAAGGAAAATGGAATTCATCTACTACTAAGAAAAAATATAATAACATTGCATGGTCATTGAAGGAAGGAAAAGATGAGAAGAAAACAGATAATTAGAAACAGTTTTGCAAATATTGTAATGCAAATGATCATGTCATTGTTGATATATTTAGGTAGTGATGCATGTGACACACTAGGACCGTGGGGCACTTTTGTTGATATTAGGTAGTGATGTGTGTGAACACTCTAGGAACACCGGGGCACTTCTTTTCCTCTTTAGGAGATTTTTTTCCCTCGGCTTCTATATATGCCTATTGCACTAATGGGCTACTTATCTTTGTACATTGTCTAGTAATACATTTAGTATTGTGTGTTGTGCTTCAAGCTTCTTCTTCTTCCTTGTGCTGTTCGCGTGCTTCCGAAGACGTCTAACTCCAACAATTGGTATCAAAGCAGGTCGTCGCTTCATCTAGGGCATCGTCGACACTCCTCCGATTGCAACCTTAGAATCACATGAATTTTGGTGAGCATACTCAGCGTGTTTTCGAGATCAAAATAGCTATGCTATGTGGTGCCGAAATCCCGATATGAGCTTGCGTGTTGCTTACCTCCAAAAATAGTGGGAGAGTGAGCACATGAATGTAGGTGATCCTATGGACATTTTTATAACAAAGATCAAAGACTTGAAGGAACAATTGATTTCTGCTAATGATGTTATACCAGATAGCTCACTTGTGCAGATCATTCTCAATGGTCTTCTTGATTCATATCAGAGTTTTGCTTCTACTCTTCGGTTAATGATGAAAGGCAATCCAAATGCCTTGTAATTTGAGGAGTTAGTCTCTATTTTGTTGCAGGAAGATCAGTGTAGGTAGAACAGGTCCATTATGCATGTTGCAGATCAAGCTTTCCTGGCTAGTCAGAAGGGCAAAGGAAAATGGATCTCTTCAACTAGCAAGCAGAAATTTGCAAACGTTGCACATTCGAAGAAGGAAGATAAAGATGAGAAGAAATCAAAAAAGCAGATATTGTTTTGCAAGTATTGTAAAGGGAATGATCATATCATAAAGGACTATCCAAAAATTGCTGCTAAAGAGTCAAAGAAGAAATAGGCTGGAATGGTTGTTGCAGAGGCTTCTACTCCAAAAAAAGAGTCTGCTAATCTTGTGCACGAAGAAGAATGGGCTTTACTACTGTCTTCAGTTTTGACCCATTTTCTCATGAGCAGTGCATGTCTGCAGTAGACTGAGATGTTTGGTACTTTTATAGTGGGGCGACCAAACATATTACCTCGCAGTGCTGTTTCTTCTCTTCACTCGAGCCTACCCGTACAGGGAATACTGTTACATGCACCAACAACTCCTCTTATCTTGTTATGGGAGTTGGTAAGATCATTTTGACTACTGCTGACGGTAGTTCTTTCACTTTGTCAGATGCTTTGTTTGTGCCAGGGATCGAGAAGAATTTGTTATTAGTTTTTTATTAGCCAAGATTGGCTTGGTTGTGAAATTTGTCGATGATAGATGTACAGTTCATGATCTGTCAAATGGCGATGTTATTATTGCGTCTAGCATTTTATGTCATGGGCTGTATAAGCTCATAGACTATGAAAGATCTGTAAATGATTTGGAATGTGCAGTACATGATTCTCAGGCTATATCAGATGCAAAGCTTTGGCATGCACACTTTGGTCATCTGAATTTTGCTAGTTTGCTACGCCTGCAGAAATCTAAAATGGTGTCCTTTTTGCCCAAACTTAAGGCACCCAGAAAACATGTTTGTGAAGGCTATATTTTGGGCAAAATGCATCATTCCTCCTTTCCAAAAGACGGTTCAGTTCGGGCTACTCAGAAATTGCAGCTATACATAGTGATGTCTGTGGTCCTATGCAGACACCTTCTTTTGGAAATTATCTTTACTTTGTGACCTTCATCGATGATTTTTCTAGGCATGCATGGGTATATCCATTGAAGGCAAAGTCCAAAGTGTTCATGTGCTTCAAACAGTTTTTGGTTTTGGCTGAAAATCTGTCAGCATGTAAAATGGGCACCCTCCATTCTGATCGAGGGGGGCAATATATGTCTTCTGATTTTAATGCATTTCTGGCTGAACGTGAGATAAAACACCAATGTAGAGTGCCGTATACACCTCAACAGAATGGAGTTGCTGAAAGAAAGAACAAGTCACTCATGGAGATGGCGAGGTGTATGGTCAAGAGTCAGGCATTACCACATAATTTCTCGCTTGAGGTTGTCATGTGTGCAGCATATGTACTTAACAGGTGTCCCACTAAAGCACTGCAATCTATCACTCCATATAAGGCTTGGCATGATCGCAAGCCATCTGTTGCTCATCTGCGTGTTTTTGGTTCTTTGGCATATGCATTAGTGCCTGAACAACATCATAGAAAATTGGATGATAAAGCAGTAAAATGTATTTTTGTTGGGTACAATTCTGAAAGTAAAGGCTATCGTCTGTATCATCGACAAACTAAACGCATTCTGGTTAGCTGTGATGTTGTTTTTGTGGAAGATGTTATTCAGCCATTGCTTTCATGTACCAAGGAGACATCTGTTAGCTCCAAAGACATGTATGATACTTTGCTGCCTCTTTTTACAGGTGGACAGTCTAGTGCCAGTCCTAATGAGGCAACTTCTCAGCCTTTGCATGTTTCATGTGATGATATAGATCATCCCATCTTGCAGATTTACATGATGCACTTGTTGATGAGAGAGCTGATATTGAGGAGGCAAAAACTATGCCAAAATGATTGGTGCAGAGTTTGCATGATAGCAAATTAGATGCACCTATGTCATATCGTACTCGTTCAAGCTCTCATAGTGCCTCTTTTGCATCAAATTGCTATGCTATGGCTGCTTCTAGTCTTTGTGATGAGATTGAGCCTAATTCATTTGATGAAGCACAAAGTTCTGAACATTGGATGGCTGCAATGCAATCTGAATATGATGCTATCATGAAAAATGGTACCTGGTCTTTATGTGACTTGCCTACTGCAAGAAGGCCATTGTCACTAAGTGGGTATACAAGCTGAAGCGTAAGCCTGATGGAACAGTTGATAGGTAGAAGGCTAGGCTTGTTGCAAAGGGTTATGCGTAGGAAAGAGGCATTGATTTTGATGAGACCTTTGCACCTACATGTCGTATGAATACTATTCGGAACATCTGTGCACTTGCAGCCCATCATGGTTAGAATGTACATCAATTGGACATTAAAACAGTATTTTCAAATGGCGACTTGCATGAAGAAGTGTATGTTTTTCAGCCCCATGGCTTTGTGCAAAAAGGGCATGAAAACTAGGTGTGCAGGTTAAAGAAGGCATTATATGGTTTAAAGCACCACGTGCTTGGTATGAGAAGATGCATGCCTATCTAATTGCACATAGTTTTGAGAGCAATCCAACTGAAAGCACCTTATATGTTAAGCATGTTAATGATGTACTTCTGATCATTGAAGTTTATGTTGATGACATGCTGCTCACTGGTCCTCATGAGAGGCTTATTGCTGATTTTAAGGCTGATTTGCATGCCTCATTTGAGATGTCTGATTTGGGGCATTTGCATCACTATTTGGGCATTTAGTTTATGCACGCTGATGGTGGAATGGCTTTGTGTCAAACGAAATACATTGACACATTATTGCAGCTTTGGCCTTGAAGACTGTAAACCTATTGCCACTCCTATGAAGACAGGTTTACGATTGAGTCTTCATGATGCTGAAGATGCATTTGAAGTTGTTCTCTATCAGCAGGTTGTTGGATCTTGATTTCCCATTACTCGGCCAGATATTCAGTTTGTTGTCTCACGGATGATCAGGTTTATGCATTGCCCAAGAGTCAAGCATCGGTAGGCAGTTAAGAGCATCTTTCACTACTTGAGTGGTACTCGGCTACTTGGGTTGTTTTATCCCAAGGGGGGATCACTACAGCCAGATTTGCATGTTTTTTCAGACTCTGATTGGGTTGGTTTCTATGACACTCGTGTCTCCACTAGTGCATTTGCTTCATGCTTGGTAGCTCATGTATATCTTGGTTAAACAAGAATCAGCCTATTATGGGCACTTCCAGTTGTGAGGCTGAGTATAGGAAGCTTTCATAGCGATTGTTGAGTGTGTGTGGATCAGACGCCTTATGGCTGATTTGGGTGTTGGTCAGTCTTCTGCCACCATCATCTTCACTAATAGTCAGAGCGCATTGGCAGTTGCGAGGAACCCTCGATATGACAAAGGTGCATCTAATTTGCTGTCACGCAAAGTCTGCACCAGCCATTTTGGCATAGTTTTTGCCTGCTCAATATCAGCTCTCTCATCAACAAGTGCATCATGTAAATCTGCATCAGAAATGGAAAGATCTGCATCATCATATGAAACCTGCAAAGGCTGAGAAGTTGCCTCATTAGGACCAGCACTAGACTGTCCACCTGTAAAAAGAGGCATCAAAGTATCATACATGTCTTTGGAGCTAACAAATGTCTCCTTAGTACATGAAAGCAATGGCTGAATAGCATCTTCCACAAATACAACATCACGGCTAACCAGAATGTGTTTAGTCTCTAGATGATACAGGCGATAGCCTTTACTTTCAGAACTGTATCCAACAAAAATACATTTAACTGCTTTATCATCCAATTTTCTGCGATTGTTCAGGCACTAATGCATATGCCAAACAACCAAAAACACGGAGATGAGCAACAGATGGCTTGTGGTCATGCCAAGCCTGATATGGAGTGATAGACTGCAACGCTTTAGTGGGACACCTGTTCAGTACATATGCTGCACACATGATAGCCTCAAGCCAGAAACTATGTGGTAAAGCCTGACTTTTGACCATGCACCTCACCATCTCCATGAGTGACCTGTTCTTTCGTTCAGCAACTCCATTCTGTTGAGGTGTATACGGCACTGTACACTGGTGTTTTATCCCACGTTCAGCTAGAAATGCATTAAAATTTGAAGACATATATTCCCCCCCTCGATCAGAACGGAGGGTGCCCATTTTACATGCTGACAGATTTTCAGCCAAAACCAAAAACTGTTTGAAGCGCATGAACACTTCGGACTTTGCTTTGAGTGGATATACCCATGCATGCCTGGAAAAATCATCAATGAAAGTCACGAAGTAAAGGTAATTTCCAAAAGAGTGTGTCTGCATAGGACCACAGACATCACTATGTACAAGCTGCAATTTCTGCGTAGCCCGAACTGAACCATCTTTTGGAAAGGAAGAACGCTGCATTTTGCCCAAAATATAGCCTTCACAAACATGTTTTCCAGGAGCCTCAAGTTTGGGCAAAGAGGACACCATTTCAGATTTCTGCAGGCGTAGCAAACTAGCAAAATTCAGATGACCAAAGCGTGCATGCCAAAGCTTTGCATCTAACATAGCCTGAGAATCATGAACTGCTATGAGCTTATACAGCCCACGACATAAAATGCCAGAAGCAATAATCACATCGCCATTTGAGAGATCATGAACTGTACACCTGTCATCAACAAATTTCACAACCAAGCCAATCTTGGCTAATGCAGAAACTGATAACAGATTCTTTTTGATCCCTGGCACAAATAAAGCATCTGACAAAGTGAAAGAACTACCATCAGCAGTAGTCAAAATGATCTTACCAACTCCCATAACAGGATAAGAGGAGTTATTGGCGCATGTGACTGTATTCCCTGTAGGGGCAGGCTCGAGTGAAGAGAAGAAACTGCACTGCGAGGTAATATGTTTGGTCGCCCCACTGTCAAAGTATCAAACATCTGAGTCTACTGCAGACATGCACTGATCATGAGAAGATGGGTCAAAACTGCAGACAGTAGTAAACGCCCATTCTTCTTCCTGCACAAGATTTGCAGACTCTGTTTTTGGTGTAGAGGCCTCTGCAACAACCATTCCATCGTCTTTCTTCTTTGTCTCTTTAGCAGCCAGTTTTGGACAGTTCTTTATGATATGATCATTTCCTTTACAGTACTTGCAAAACAATTTCTGCTTTTCTGATTTCTTCTCATCTTTATCTTGGTTCTTCGATTGTGCAGCATTTGCTGATTTCTGCTTACTAGTAGAAGAGCTCCATTTTCCTTTGCCCTTCTGACTAGCCAGGAAAGCTTGATCTGCAACTTGCATAATGGACCTGTTCTGCCTGGACTGATCTTCCTGCAACAGAACAGAGACTAACTCCTCAAATGATAAGGCATTCGGATTGCCTTTCATCATCAACCAAAGAGTAGAAGCAAAACTCTGATATGATTCAGGAAGACCATTCAGAACGGTCTGCACAAGTGAGCTATCTGGTATAACCTCATTAGCAGAAATCAACTATTCCTTCAAATCTTTGATCTTCGTTAAGAAACTGTCCATAGAATCACCTTCATTCATGTGCTCACTCTCCAACTGTTTTCGGAGGTAAGCAACACGAGCCTCATTCCTAGCCTGGTACAAAGTTGTAAGTGTATCCCAAGCATCCTTTGCTGTTCTGCAAGAGCGAATGTGAGGAATAATGGCACGTTTGACAGACAAAGCTATCAATGCATGTGCCTGGGCATCTCTTCCATCCGAGCGAATCTGCTCTGCAGTAGGTGCAACAGAAATAGCAGCACGAACAAGAATCTACGGAATATCATCTTCGACACCATCTTCATCAGCTCCAGCACCTGTATTTGCAGTACCTGTCGTTACAGGTGTAACAGGACGTCTTTCAACACCCTGCACAATGTTCCACAATCCTTTTGCAACCAGTACATGTCGCATCATATAAGCCCATAATGGGTAGTTGGTACGATCCAACTTATCCTCAACAACCAACATACGGAATACATCACTGCTTTCAGCCATGGCGGGTGACTAAAATACCTTGATGCAGAAAATTGACTGTATCTCAAAAAGTTGAACGGAACTGCCCAGACGAGTTCTGCTAGACCCGTAGCAGACTTCGAGACGCTTAAACTGGCGAATAGAAACTGGTATATACCTTTGGCACAAAAGGACAAAATAGCCTACACAAGCGCTACGATAGTGCGTTTGGAGGCCGAAACGAGCTCAGATCGCGATTTCGGCACCACAGAACGAAGCTGTTTTGATCTTGGAAACACCCTGAGTATGCTCACCAAAATTTCATGCGAATTTGAGATTGCAAACGGAGGAGTGTCGACGGCGCCCTAGAAGAAGCGACAACCTGCTGTGATACCAATTGTTGGAGATAGACGTCTGCGGAAGCACGCGAACAACACAAGGAAGAAGAAGAAGAAGCTTGGAGCACAAACACACAATACTGAATGTATTACTAGAGAATGTACAAAGATAAGTAGCCCATTAGGGCAATAGGCGTATATACAAGCCGGGGGAAAAAAGTGCCCCGGCGGTCCTAGTGTGTTCACACACATCACTACCTAAATATATCAACAAGCATTGGCAGGCGGTTAAGCGCATCTTTCACTACTTGAGTGGTACTGGGCTACTTGGGTTGTTTTATCCCAAGGGGGGATCACTACCGCTAGATTTGCATGCTTTTTTTGACGCTGACTTGACTGGTTGTTATGACACTCCTGTGTCAACTAGTGGTTTTTGCTTCATGCTTGGTAGCTCATGCATATCTTGGATGAGCAAGAAGCAGCCTAGTGTGGCCACTTCTAGGTGTGAGGCTGAGTATAGGGAAGCTTTCATAGTGATTGTTGATTGTGTGTGGCTCAGACACCTTATGGCTGATTTGGGTGTTGGTCAGTCTTCTGCCACCACCATCTTCACTCATAGTGAGAGCACATATGCAGTTGCGAGGAATCTTGTGTTCCATGCTTGCACTAAGCACATTGAGGTGCATTATCATTATGTCAGGGACAGGTTCTCTGCTAGAGAGATCAACTTGGCATATGTGCCCATGCAGGAGAACATTGCAGACCTTTTCATGAAGGCTCTACCTAGGAAGCTTTCAGCAAACTTTGAGGGGCTTGTATTGGAAAATTGAGACTTGTATACATGTTTGGTAGAAAAAAAGACAAAATTGCCTGCATAGTCACTATGATAGTGTGTTCAAAGGCCGAAACAAGCTCATATCAAAATTTTGATGCCACATAGCAAAGCCTTTTTGAACTGCTAATCGCTCTGAGTATGCTCATTTATTTTTGTGCAATTTTGAGATTGTGACCAGAGGGGTGTCATCAATGCCCTAAATTAAGCAACAACTTTGCTCTGATACCAATTGTTGGAGTTCGAGGTCTACGAAAGCACACAAACGACATAGGGAAAAAGAAGAGGCCTAGAGCACAACACAATAGAGAATGTATTACCAAGTGAATGTACAAAGATTAAGTGGCCCCTTAGGGTTATACCCATATATGCAAGCTAGAGGAAAAAAAAATCTCCTAAAGAGGGAAAAAGTGCTCCCACGGTCTGAAATGTGTTCATACACATCACTACCAAAATATGTCAACAAAGGTGAAGACAAAATGTTTATTTTTTTCCTTTGTAATGGATATAAGCGATAATGAAGGGAAGTCAGCCCAACTAGAATCTCAGTTCATCGGTCTTGTCTTTTGATGTTTGAAATCCGTAGTCGCCAGGTTGGTGTGGTAAACCACCTTTATCATATAAAAACCATCTGATTTATATAGAGGTGGGCAAAGACAAGTCATACTACTCAATTCCGTTCTACTTGGATGCAGCATGAGAAGGTAAGTTATCAATAGTTGACATGTCGCTTCGCTTGCTTCTGTGTCTATGGTAGAGTCAAGGAGTCTCCAAAGAAATCTCCATGGTAGATTCAAGGAGTCTAAGCGATGGGCATGGTAGAGTCAAGGAGTCTCCATGGCCAGCATGAAGTAAGCCACTCTGCGCAACATGTCCATGGATAAGTAATTGAGGAAATGGAAATGAGACATTAGTTGTGCATGGATTAGGCTTTGGCCCATCCTTCGCTTTGGTCATATCCTTTGGCACTTTAGCCCAATAAGCAACAATTTTTCTTCAAACTTTGGTTCATGGCCATCATGTCAAAGTGCAATTTTCTACCTGCTTGACATATTACTTTGGCCTTTATCTCTTGGTGCACAGAGCCCCACTTAGATGTTTTGACTTGACTTAGGGGATTGACCATCCTTTTGATGATGGGATTTTCTTAGAAGTCGTTGATCATTGAAGTGGATGTGAGAAATGAGAAGATCATCTCAATGGTTGCTAATCTGGAGGACTAGCAGGTTGCAATTGAACATCTTACAATCTTATGTCTCACATTTTGTTGCATGTTATCAAGAGTACCGACATCCTAATCAAAATCATCTCTTCTCACTTCAATCTCTTTGATGGATTGTTTATTCATCTTTGTCTCACTGAATGTGACATCACTATTTCTGATATTTGAATGTATTTTAGGATCCCATAAGTGATATATAACTTGTGCATCTAGTCCATATTAAAGAAAATTGCACTTTGTAGATTTATAATCTAGATTTTTTCTAAGATGATTTGGAAAATGGGCATATGCTTCACAACCAAACACTCAACGATGACTATAATATAGTGGATTCCCAATCCCTAGTTCTTGTGCCACTTTCAAACCTCTGATAGTACTAGGTGATAAATTTATCACATGAATAACAGTTAACATAGTTTGTGCCCAAAAGCCTTTTGTAAAGTTAGCATGCTGCAAGATAGACACTATTGTATCTTGAATAGCTATGTTCATCCTCTCTTTTACACCACTTTGTACAGACATGTAACGAGCTATAAGCTCTCTACAAATTCTTTCAGAATGGCGAAAATGTCTTAACCCATAGGATGTGGACTCACCTCCATTATTTTAATTCAAAACCTTTAGCTTGATGCCGTTTTTGTTCTGAATTAAAGCAATCCATTTTCTAAATGTAGGAAATACCTCATTCTTGGAATTGATAGGATACACCCATACTTTCTTAGTGGCATCTTCTATAAAGATGACAAAGTATAATGCACCACCTTAAGACCTAATGACCGTAGGACCACAAAATCTATATGAACAAGGTCTAAGGACCAAACTAAAGAGGCAACATGCATTCTATGCACATTCCTAGTTTGTTTACCATACTAACAATGTTCACAAAATTGGAAATCAAAATGAGAGCATAGGTAAATAGCCAATATGAGGGAGACTTTCCATTCCACTACATGACATGTAGCCTAAATGAGGGGTATACTCTTTTTCCCATCAAATATAATGGTATCACTACTAAAGTTATAATAGACTCAACACATGGGTAAGAATTACTACGCAAAGGTTATGGGAAAATTGTGGTAAGCTAGACATATGTCCCATTAGGATATGTCTATAGCTAGCTAATGAGAAGATAGAGAGACCCTTAGCTCTCCTTGAAAACATTGTCTTGTTCGTGTGCCATGTTGAATTTGAGTAAACCATTGCCATTTATGAATTTGGCAAGGCAAGCAACTATGAATTGCTTTTAGGCCAGCCATTCCTAAAGTAGATGAAGGTGGATTGAGATTGGGGAGGTAATGACTTTTACATACAAAAGTAGGGCACAACCAAAAAAAAAATTACAAACCAATGCATATAGTGATGTGCCACCTCTCCATTTCCAAGCAATATACAATAAAGAGGAAAAAAGCTTTGTAAAGAGCATGAGTTTGAGTCAATCATCATGGACGGATGAAGACATTGGTCTTTGGTTGTGTCATGCAAGATAACAAGTGCCAAGTCAACCAATGGAAAGAAAATTTCTCCATCCTACATGTGTTTCAATAGTTGGCCTTAAGGAGGATGAATTTGAGCCCTTTTAGTTGGATACACATTCTAAGTGCCATCAAAGTAGCATCAAACAAACAAGCAATAACACATCATTGCGATGAAAGAGGCTAAGACTTGGATCTCTTCATGGTGAGTGTTGTTGAAGATACATTAGTTGAGCTACTAATATTGTATGAAATAGTACCATAAGGTCCACCCAGTGATGGGGGATAATACATTAGTGACTATCCAAGTCTCTACATGGAAGGCCCTACTATGACAAAGAGGAATACATGAATGCTATGGGAACCCTTTTTGATCCTTCTAACATGGATGAGCCTACACATGCTATCTTCTAAGTCCATGAAAAAGAAATTGAGAATGAAACGAGCTTATATCCCTAGCCACAAGTCAACAAAAACAAAAAATCTTGAACTCCATGATCACTTCAAGAAATACCAAATCGAGAAATGTAAAATAGTTATTTCAATTCCCAAACAAGAAAAGAAAATTGGAGAGTTATGAAAACAATGATGACATGAAGAAAGTGGTCATAACAATTGAGGATAACAAAGAAAGATGCTCTTATATTGCGAATGATTTGTCAAGTTTTGAGGAAGAAGATCTCGTTCACCTCTTATGAGAATATCATGATATCTTTGCTTGCGCATACAATGACTTTAAAAGGAGTTGATCCAAACATCTGTGCACATCAAATTCCAATGGCATCAAACACTCAAACATCAAGGAGAGACCATACACCTATAATGACACCTACTCTTCTAAGGGCAAGGAAGAGATAGGCAAACTATTAGCCACCTGTTTCATTTATGAAAACAAGCATATATGATGGGTCTCACCTATCATGGTTGTCCCAAAGAAGACCAAAAAATATAATTTTTCATTAATCTCAAAAAATTGAATGCAGACACTATTAGGGATAGCTATCCATTGCCGATTGCTAATCATTTGCTAGAGTAGGTTGTTGGACATGAAGTACACAACTTCTTAGATGGTTTCTCTAGTTACAATTAAGTGTCCATCACACTAGAGGATCAACATAACATCACCTTTGTAGTCGATTGGAGCACATTTTCATTTTGAGTCATGCCATTTGGATCAACCAATACCTCTGCCACATTTCAAAGGCTAATATGCCATATCTTCAAGGAATTTATTTTGAAATACCTAGAAGTTTATCTTGATGACATATGCATATTCATATGAGCAAAAGGAACATGTTTTAGACCGTAGAAGGATTTTTTTTATAAATATCACTAAGGTGAAATCCTTGGGCATGTAGTCTCAAAGAATGGCATATCAACAAATGAGGAGTAAGTTAAAACAATAGCACAGCACCCTAGACCATGAAATGTGAAAGAAGTCCAAGCTTTTATGGGACATTTTTGATATTATAGAAGGTTCAAACATATTTATGCAATCATTTCTAAGCTAATAGATAGGCTTCTAAAGAACTTTGGGTGCATTTAAAAGTGTGAAAACTCTTTCTAAGATCTCAAAAGTCATCTCATATCAACGCCTATTTTGAAGGCCCTAGATTGGAACAAGTCATTCCATATCCACATTGATGCATCTAGTTTTTCAATTGGTTTCATCTTAGCACAACCAACATATGAGGGTCATATGGACTTCCCCATAGCATATGCTAGTAGACAACTAATCCCTATTGAAAGAAACTATACTACCATAGAACGTGAGGGACTAGGCATGGTTAAAGTAATAAAGAAATTTTGAAGATAAGAAGTTACAAGGAGACCATGTAATTGTCTACACATTGAAATGAGATGCAAAAAATCTATGAAAAATGAGAACATGGACCATGTCTGATAGATTGCATATCACCTACTGGCGCAATTAAGTTAGCCAAACTAGAAACTGATATTTTTTCTAATTACATTAGTGGCCATAAAGTCAAACTCTACCTAGGATCCATCATTGCTTACATGTTAAGATGATTACAAGTGGTCACAAATAGGAAACAAGAGGAAAAATGCATCAGAACATAGGCTCAACCATAATCTTTAGAGCATGCAAGTCAAAAATGTTGGGTATATGAACATATGCTTCACACCCAAAAACTCGAAGATGATCATAATCTGGTGGCTTCCTTGTCCATAACTCTTGTGCCACTTTCAAACCTTTGGTAGTACTAGGTGAAAGGTTAATCACATGAACTGCATTCAATACTACTTCTGCCCAAAAGCCTTATGAGAGGTTTGCATGATGAAACATAGAAACTACTCTATCTTGAATAGTCCTATTCATCCTTTCAGCTACACCATTTTGTATTGGGGTATAAGGAGCTGTAAACTCTCTACAAATCCCTCTAGACTGATAGAAAAGTTTGAATTCATGTGAGGTGTACTCACCCCCATTATCTGAACATAAAGACTTGAGCTTAGTTCCTTTTTCAGTCTCAACTGAAGCAAGTCATTTTTTGAAAGTAGGGTCATCCTTTGATTTGATAGGATATACCCAGACTTTTCTAGTAGCATCATCTATGAAAGTGACAAAGTAAAGAGAACCATCTAAGGACTAGTGGGCATAGGACCACACACATTTGTATGAAGGACATCTAAAGGCTGAATTGAAGAGTCAATGTGCATTCTATGCACATTTCTGGTTTGCTTTCCATATTGACAATGCTCACAAAATGAAAAATCAGAGAAAGATAACACAGGTAAGTAGCCAGAATGAGAAAGATTTTCCATTCCATTATGAGATATATGGCCCAAACAACCATGCCAAATACAAGCCATAGGCTATTCAATAACAACTAATAAGTGTTCTTTCTATGATACAAATAAAGGATAAAGTGAGCCAACTTTGCTTCCTTTTGCAATAACCATATTGCCCTTTGATATGTGAAAGGACTGAGCATAGAAGACCACCTTGTAACCAAGGTCATCAAGTTGACCAACTCACTTCAAATTGCATGATAACTTAGGTACATGGCATGCATTATGCATAATAAATTTTAAAGCATCAATGAACTCCACAACCACATCTCCAATCTCCACAATGTCACACTGGTAAGAGTCACCAAGTCTCATAGTACCAAGAGACTTTGCTACATAATTAGAGAACCATTCTCTATGTGGTGTCACATGGAAAGAAGCACCAAAATCTAGTGGCCATGTGTGGGAAAGAGAATCAACCATAAGAGCCTCACTTGGCAAAATACTATCAAGTGTCAACACATCAGCATCATCAAAAATAACATTAATTTCTTCAATCTTCACAATCAAAGTAGATGGTGCAGGTAACTATTTAACATGCCCATCAACATTCTGCCCTTTACCTTTAGCATTCTTTAATGCATAACGGTTTTTCTTCATATGTGCTTTCTTATGACAATAATGGCATTCGATATCGCTCTTCCTTGATTTACTTCTACTCTTATTTTGTTGACCATTCTTTTCCTTGTTCTTGCTCCTACCACGTTGTTGATTCTTTCCTTGGTAAGAATCGCGAACATTATATGCATCTCCACTCTGAGTGCCAACCATAGATTTTCTACGAATCGCCTCACTCAAGAGTGCTTCACATATGTCATCATAGACGAGTTTACTACTAGGTGCACTATTGCTAATAGCTGTGCAAAATGTATCCCATGATGATGGCAGGGTGCATAACAACAATACTGCTTTCATTTCATTGTCCATGTCCATTTTTTGAGCCTATAATTGGGAGAATATAGCATCAAACTCATTTAGATGAGCAGCAACACTATTTGTGTGCTTCATACGAAGGTCATATAATTTTCTCATCAGATACACTTTATTTGATGCCGTCTCTTTTTCATATGTATTGCGTAACTTCTTCCAAAGCTCCTTTGCACTTCCACAATCTAATACTGTAAAGTAAACATTATCTTCCAGGTGCAAGAAAATGGTAGACCTGGCCATTTCATCTAACTCATCCCAATCATCTTCATCCATGTCATCAGGCTTCTTTGAAATCCCATTTATTGGCTTCCATTGCCTCCTTTGAATCAGCACATCTTTAATCTGATTCTTCCATAGAGTAAAGTTTGTGCCATCAAATTTTTAGATCTCGAAATGGTCTTTGCCCTACAAGTTATAGCTCCTCCTCGGAACACTGGCACTAGACCCTGATCCACCAGATGTGCCTGAGACCTCTGATTCCACGATGGTAGAGAACTGACTAGAATGATAATGGAGCTAGAAAAGTCCAAACACCAATGAATTAGTGTATCAATGAGTAAGTCGACCACTGTATAGTTGACTAAACCAAAAATCTATAAAAATTCTGCCAGAGTATCCTCTACAAAATGAGCATATGACCAGTGCCAAAATATCATAAACCTGACTAGAATGATAATGGAGCTAGAAAAGTCCAAACACCAATGAATTAGTGTATCAAGGAGTAAATCGACCACTGTATAGTTGACTAAACCAAAAATCTATAAAAATTTTGCAAGAGTATCCTCTACAAAATGAGCATTTGACCAGTGTCAAAATATCATAAAACTGCAAGTATTGACATGTTTACCTGTATAGTGAATCACTAACTCCACTGCAAATGATCAATTACCCAATAGAAGCCAACTAGGCTTATCGAGCACCTATGAACAACTATCATACATCTCCTATGGCGAGGCTAGGTAAGTCTTCCACCTACATCACCGAAGAGATCCCGACATCTAGATGTCTCCCAGTTAAGAAAACCTCATCACGACCCTCTTTATCAAACATAAAAGGCTTTATGCAAAAAACATAACCGCTATATCAATGACCACATGGACGTACATAAGCGGTGTCCACAGAAGCATACATGGTGTATATGTGTTCAACATATGCAATAAACTGACACCAAAAGGCTGAATGCACAACCCAAAAACTAGCCAACAACACCTGCAAGTGTCTGTCAACTTTGATGTTTTCGGCTCATAAAAATTGCATAAATTTGTAGTGACTTCTCCCACCAAAACTAAATTTTTTTCTAGAAAACCTATAGTTTTACAAGTGTGGCTGAAAACGCAGCCCCAAAGGTTGATATTTATTGTCAGAGAAGTATAAAGAACACTCTTCTTGATGTTCTTGGACCTATGTTGAGAGAACTATGTGCGAAAGTACTCCAAAATGGCTCCAAAAGACACCCCAAAATTCTTCAAAAACAGGCTTTGAAAGCAAGGAATGGAGGTTTGAGGGACAAAACATGTTCAAGGTAATGTTAACCTTAGTCGTTCCCCTTCTACAGACACTACAAGAGTGTATCTTAGTGGCAAGAGATTGCCACGGTTAAGCGAGCTCCGGGGGGAATAGTACCGGGAACCTCTATCTTCCTTGATCATTGAGGTCCTCCCTCACACACAGCCAATGGCACCAATGGTGACTTCAGTGACTCGGATGACATGGTATGCCAAGGTTTATGTCTTGGTTTCCACCTTAGTCGTAAGCCTTGGAGAAAGCTGGGGGGTGGGGGGGCTCGCTTCGCTTGCACAAAAGGAACAAATCTTTTGCGTCAAATTTCTTTGATACTAGTGAACTGATTCGATAGTAATGCACAACATGCCCTCTCCTTCTCGAGAGCTCCACGACGATATCCTTGGTGTAGAAAATGGAGCTCATAAGGTCGCACACAGTACTCTGCATAGAGGCTGTAGAATACGCAAAAAAAAACATAGTACACAGAGAGCACGAAGACAGACTTCTTAGGTCTTATAAATGCGGTCGAACTTATAATATGTGGCTGACCAGGCCACTATATGTTTTATTAAAGAACATATAGAAAGAAGTCTCCGATGGCCATTTGGCCTTTCACATGGACACTAACCGTAACACAAAAATCTAGACCAATACAACCATGAGCAAAGAACTTGGGAAGAAACAAGACTAGTTACCCAAGTCTCTTGTGGTAGCACAAGTGTTTCACAAACAAATATGGGTGCACAAGGAATTGGTAACACCATTTTAGGATTCTTCTCATAATTACAAGGAGAAATAAGCCTCTCATACAAAGTCGTTTTGAGAAGTTAGACCACGACATAGTGAGCCACGACTTATAGTCACATGAGTTTGGATACCCAAGACCATTAGAGCAACACAAAATCGATATAATCAAATATATGATCCCAAATGTATCCTTATGGATGAACTACACTTATCCCAAAGAAGAATAAGAAACCGAGGTCACAAAGACAAAGGCAAGCTAACATATCAACAAAAAAGTAACCACAACAACAAAGCTTAGAATCATTCAAAAGTGGGTACCTAAAAAAGCTCAATTGAAAAAACCGAAGAAGGACACAACACGTACTATGTGGATAAAGAAGAGATGTCCAACTCCTCTTCCAAATCCCATAGTCAACTCTTCACTGGTTACAAACCAAAAGAAACCACTCACCATTAGCGAGTGTGCACAACACTTAAAAGCATTGCTTTTTTTATCTTCATGATCCATTTGCATATTCCGCTCTTGTAGTTCATGCATAAGTTTTGAAATAACACACATACACTTGTATATATATACATATAATGCTCTTTACTTTTCCATATTCAAAACTAACACTATTACCTAGTACTTCCAATTGAAATGATATAATAGATTGGGCATCAAGAGCTGATTTATCACCGAACAAAAAACCTCTCCGTAGAAGGACCATGTGCTTCATGCCCAACCCTATCTTATGTACTATATCAAATCCTTTGCAGTACTTCAAGCATACATCAAATATAGGGCCACATTGCATGGCCTTGCATGAGACATGGTTGTTCAAATCCTATGCATAAGAGTGATACATTATAAGGCGAGGATACACATAACCTGTAATACTCCATTTTCCTACTCACATTCTTTTAGGTGATCCTCACTCATAAGACCATACAAGCTACATGAGAAGTGTCTTAATGATGTCCTCTTGGGTCCCTTAGCCAAATTTGAATACATTAACTACTATTTTCTTTAGAGGATACATGTTGATTATAGGCATGCATAGTGGCAACCCATTGGCCATAGTTATTCATCGTGACGGGCGGCTAAGGGAGACCGCTTAGAATATGGACAACCCTTTGTATGTGAACAGAGAGAAGAGCAATGCGTAGTTTGTGAGCTCTCCTTCTCTACACTAAATGAAGAAATGTGGCCACAAATGTGCCTTATAGATTGATGATCGAGTTTATTTACTCTCACATGTGGGATCATTGGGCTTCTCTGAGGACAAAGGTGTGTAAAGAGGCCCATTTGCTACTCTCTACAGGCCTTTTTGGGCCAAAATAGAGGCTAAGTACCTCTTCAATTGCCAATCAAGAAAGATTTTATGTGGATGTCATCCATGTATGAGTGTGGGGGAGAGCATACCACTGCTCTTCTCTTTCCCTCTTCCCTTGTTAGACAAATGCATGAAGGGAATTCTTTTCTAGTATGTATTGTCTTTATGAGTTGGAAACACTCGTCTATGGGATAAATCCCCATGAGTGACCATCTACTTAGAGGATCGAAATATGAACTGGTCCTTATGCACTTCTTGGCTCACCTTCACTGTAGCCATGGAGTTTTGAAAGGCATTTTTCCTTTCTTAGTAATAGTGCAAGAGACAATTAAAGTGAGAGACGCTCTCGAACGACATCAAAGCCAAGAGGATGAAGAATTGAAGAAGGTGAGCATCCTAAATGAAGAATGAATGTCATCATCAAGCTAATTCAGGGAAGTATCTCTTCTTTTCTCCCATGTCCTTTTATATTTATTTATTTTGCATATCTAATGAATTATGAAGATACACATAAGCAAAGAACAAATAATTGATAGCATCTTTTATTCTCTTGAATGAATAAATGCATTCAAATAAGTGGATAAGGTTATGCTAAATATCCTTTTACCATTTTAAAGGTTTGGAGGAAGCCACAAAATAAGGAAGGCATCCATTCAAGAAGCTATGAAATTGAGCCATCTGGTTAGCCTCTATATAATGGAACATTATGGTGCAAGGATGAAAGGGTGAAGAAAGGATCCTCCCAAAGACCCAACAAAGAACAAGTCTTTTATCAACATAAGAATTATTCCGATTATGTTCCAAACATGATTGGGTTGATGGTATATGCATTTGGTGCATGATTTTCTCATGCACAAAGAGCACTTTTATGCAAAATAAGGCCTTTCCCCATTTTTACCCCCATTTACTTGCAAAAATGCCTATTTTTGCTTGAAGCCCTAATTTCTCAATAAACGGGCACACATTCTCAAAGCGGAGTAGTATTCAAGCTTCACGGGAATGAGTAGTATTTTTGCATTGATTTCTCTGACTTTCTTTTGGCCTCCAAATAGCCTTTGGATACTACAATGTGGACATTGATCTCTTAAAGTTTAAAAAAGTAAAAGATCTCTCATTTGTTAGAGTTCCCTTGAGATAATTTGAGATATTTTGAGATTTTAACTCATTTATTGAGAAATAGCGAGCTTCTTGAAGCACTTGGAGCACTTGCCTCTTGTCTACTTGTAAGTTTGTGTACGTGCATGTATGTGTCGGCACATTGTGTGTGCTTTCCCTCTCTCTTGTTGTGGACATGTGCACTTCCATCTTGCAATGTATGGTCTCCATACTACTCATTGGTCTCTTCATGGTTTTTGACTTTTTTGTTGTGTATAGTTAGTCTTGCTTGACATCAGTATGTCTGAGCGGGCTTGCGACATGAACACATATTTTCATAGTCTATTTTTTCATGCCATGTTCCCTTCAACCATAGTCCAATGGTAGATGTACGTAGTTCCTTGTGGATCCAAACGCATAAAGAATTCAGAAGGGAATTCCATATGTTGATCAAATTATGGAAATTTTGAATTAATTAAGTTATTTTTCTCATCTCATTCCCTGATATTTGGAGAATATAATAAGAAGTTGATTAGATCATTTTATCTATTTTTATATTATGTATTTACTACTTCTTCATAATGGATGCACAAAATGTGGACGAACCAATTTTTCATTATCATAACCAAATATACGATTTAAAGGATTATATTATTACATTATATTATGTTTTAGTCATAATAATATGAATTTTATGTGATGTAGATGTTAAAGGGTGCTAGTATTTCTGTAGCAATGTGTATGAACACATTTATGACCCTTGGGGCACTTTTTTCCCTCTTTAGGAGGTTTTTCCTCCCTAGCTTGTATATATGCATATAACCTTAATGAGCTATTGATCGTTGTACATTCACTCGATAATGCACTCCATGCTGCACTCCAAGCTTCTTCTTTTTCCTCGTGTTGTTTGGGTGCTTCCCTGGTCCTCAAACTCCAACAATTGGTATCAAAAGTAGGTCATCGCTTTCTACAAGGCATCATCGATACCCTTTTAGGCACTATCTCATAATTTTGTGAAAATTGGTGAGTATACTCAGGATCATTCATACTCCAAATTGGCTCTTTAGGCAATTTGGTGAAGTCCAAAAAATGATTTCAACTTGTTTCAGCCTCGGAACACAATATTGCAATGATTATGCACACAATTTTTCCCTTTTTTGCCAAACATATATACAATTTTTGTTCACTAGTACAAGCATCTGAAAGTTTGTTACATTTCTAATCGAGCATGATTGGGTATTTTTACTCAAAATTTTTGAGAAATAATCCCTTTTTTGCATCAAGGTACAATCATTGGTCATGGTTGAAAGCAATGATGTATTTCATGTGTTGGTTGTCGAGGATAATTTGCATATTTCTAACTACCCATTATGGGGCATACATGACAATAGGTGATGTATGTGGTGTTGAAGATTCTGATCTTCATGTTCTTGGTCATACTATGGTTCTTATTGCACCTACAAAAGATCAGCTTTTTTAGGATGGTAAGGATGCATAGGCACATGTGTTGATAGATTTTTTCTATCAAACATGCCATCATCCCTCACAATCACTCATGCAAAATAGCCAAATTTGATTGGGATGCTCTTGTCACACAAACTAGGCAAGAAATGAGGCTCATGTTTCTTACCTTGAAAAACAATTGGAGGTTGAGCATATGAATGAGAAGATTCGGTGGATACCTTTTTTAGAAAGATCACGGATTTCAAAGAATAGATTGTTTCAAATGAAATCTTGCTAGATATTTCACATGCGCATACTATTCTCAATAGTGTATGTATGTAGTGGACTCAAGTGTTTAGTATTTTGATAGTGGTGCAACCAAACATATTACCTCACAAACACAATTTCTTCACTTCACTTGAGTCTACTTCTACATGGAATATTATCACATGTCCTTACAACTCCTCTTATCTTGTAATGAGAGTTGCGAAGATTATTCTTACTATTGTAAATGGTAGTACATTCACTTTATCATATATTTTATGTATACCAAGACTAAAAAAGAATCTATTGTTAGTGTCAACCATAGCAAATCTATGCATGCATCCGAGGATGAAGATCTCTATCTATCATGATAGACATAAATTTTTGGTTTTTTGTGATTACAAGTTAGGCACGATAAACCACACTATGAGCACATCACAAGTCTCAATTTTTTTTTTGAAAAATAAGCATTTTTTCTATCCATCGTGCCAGTCAATATTTCATGATAGATTGAGTCTATTGTCCATCGATTACATCAGAAGATAGATAGAACCCCATGATAGTGTGTGTCCATCACGACAAAAAGCCCGCCCAAGCATCTTGACCATCGTGACAAACACACTAAACAAAAATTTCACGATCGCGATGGACATCCCAGTCCATCACGATAGACTACTTATCCATGATGACAAAAAGACCCCTTGATAGGCATGTCCATTGTGATAGATAGATGTGATGATAGACTCTATCCATTGTGATATGCAAAGCCTGTCCATTGTGATAGACATTAAAAAATGGGGATTTAATTTTTGTCAAATTTTGGCCTAATTTTTGGAGTTTTTTTGCACAGATTTGGTACTCCTTGGAAGGGCTAAGCAAGCTCTCTCTGTATGTGGCATGCTTGGGATCTCACATCTTGGGAAATCAAGCATAAGTGAGGGCACCAAGCACGAGGTTGGGAATAACTCTCAACCCCTTTAGTCGATTTCCTAGCTTAGGCTAAGAGCAATTAGAATGATTGATTAATTTAGGACCATGATACACGTGAACAAGTCCAAGAGTTGGTAATTACTCAAGTTCAAGGGTAGATTAGGTTACATCATGAAAAACCCTAATTCAAAAGAATCTAATCAATTCAAGGAAAGCATCAAGTACAGAAAGATGTAAGTGCTCCTAATGGTGCATACATTAAGAGAAGAAAAAAGACATCGAAAGAACTTAAAAACAAACAAGTGTCAGATACAAAGTAACAACTACAACATGGCTGTACTTGGGAGACTAAACAAACAATCAAAGCATATGAACCTTAGGTCAGGTAGACACCTAGGATGGGATAGAAAAAGCATCACACCATCTGAAGTTAGTGTCAATCACACAACTAGGTTGTGAGCTCAGGAGTTCAGTGACTACCCTTACGTATTCAACTCAAAGACTAGTGATTCAAAAATGTTGTTGAGCATGAAAAGACCCATAGGTAGTTTAGGGTTTTCTTATTTATAGACCCATGATGATCCCTACAAGACTCAGTTAGAATACATATGAACCAACTGATTAGGTTCTTGTACCTATGAGGATGGCTTAAGGTGATTAGTGGTCCAACTTAGAAACCATGATCAACCCTTCAAAATTGAACATCCTCTAGTCAAATTTGAAGAGGGATCCTACATTGATAAGCAAGGAACCATGTACATGGTTAGAAGCTCACCTGATAGGATGGATGAGTTTGGAATAATCATCCCTGAGTCTGAATTAGGAGACTTGGAGTAGGAAAACATGGGAAAAGAACCTAGAACACCTTATGGCAAGTCAATCCTATTACAACTAATCACACTAGAATGGATTCCTTTAGACAATAAGAGCATAGAGCTTTTTTTGACTAGGGAAACTGATGAAGCATTCTCGATATTCAAGCTTGACAAATCGATCTAGATAGATGGAGTGACTATTTATGAGTTCAAAGACCCTGGTGCCTCTAGGAAGGTAATCTACGTAGATAACTCTTTCGAAAGAATGTTTGTGGTCATGGAACATGGTAGACATGCCTACACTTGGAAGGGTGAACTTATACTTCCTTCACAAAGACCGCATGGTTCTCATGTTAAGCATGGGGATGGATCTTCTCATGTCCCAAGTATTCCCAAAGATAAGACTAGAGATCAACCAAAAGTGAGTTTTGCAAACTCCTCCGGGAAATAAAGTTCAAGGTCAAATACAGATCAATGAATCAGGAGGAGCCAAGAGGACCCACGCTTCAGAGAGGCATATATGAATTTCCATTGCCTAGACCAAGCGAACACCCTAGGATCTTGAGACCCACTCAAATAGTGAAGTTGATGACAAAATACTTTGATGACATAGGAGCCGTTACAAACATGTAGCATAATTTAAAAAAGTGTTGAGAGCCAAATAGGTGGAAGATTTGTTCACTCATTACAATGATTTTGGTCTAACTTTAAAGAACACGGCCTTGAGGTGGTTGCAACCACTACATGTCAAGGACACCAACCAATTGCTAGAAGCCTTTATCACGGAGGTCCTAAGAGTGGGATCAGACATAATACCTCCTCTTTGATTCATAGCTTTAAGTAGACACCCCAAGAGACACTTAGGTTGGTAGGACACCAGTTTAGACAATACATTGAGAGATGTCCTATTTCAGAGTTACCCACACCATCCAAACAAGTGGCATTGTTCTTGGATGGGTTGTTAAGTGCGAAGTTACGATCATATCTGTACTTGAAGGAACCCATGACCATAGAGCAATGTGTGTGAATGTGTATCAATATCAAGGATAACTTGGGAGAAGAGTTAGAACTTTCAAAGATTTATAAGGATTCAGATAGTTCTACTAGTTTCATAGAAAATCCTTCAATGTTAATTGATGAATTAGCAGAAAACGTAGCTCAAAAGTTAGGAGTATCAAGTAGACAAACCCCTAGAATGGTCTTAGTGAAACAATGCTATATATGCGGAGGAGATCACATGGCAAATGTTTTCCCCATAATGTCTCAGATTCAAGGGAACCCTAATAGTTAGTTATGCACGATAGAAAGAAAGTATACCAACCACACTGCACAAGATTGCCCGTACAACAAACAAGCGGTTAGGCAAAACTACCAATAGCCATGTCAACAACGAGAGAGATATCCAAACCAATACCAACAACAACCATAATTTAGGTCCTAGCAAACTTATTAATCCCACTATCAAGCCCAACAGAGACCACAACCTGTGTTAGGTCAATACCTTGCACCCTCTGCCAATGTTATTCAAGTCGAATATGTTGTGGTAGAGGATTACATGAATAGAGTCCTAGTGCCTACATCCCAATGATTTCAAAAAGTGATCCTAATGCTAAGAGCTTTGACTCAACACATGTGGATAGCTCACTAGCTTACTACATGGATTCACATGATCATAATAAGGTCTATCCATATGAAGCACCTATTGAACCAAGTTGGGAGCTTGAATACTCCAATGTGATGTATAGAAACCCTAACCCTAGGCCCCAACCAAGGCAAAGGAAACCCCATGCACCTAGAGGGCCATGTTACAGATGTCATGCCATAGATTCGAATCTACAAAGCTTTATCCCATCAAGTGCCTTTGTCATCATGTATGCGATTTGCTTCTTGGTAGCAACAAATGAAATGTAAATTCCCTTTGCCATAAGCTTCTCTCTTACAAAGTGGTAATGACCCTCTATGTGTGTTGTCCTTGCATGGAAAATTGGATTTGCAGCCAAATGCATGGAGCTTACATCATCTCCAAGTAAGTGAGGCTCACAAGTGCCAAATCTGAGTACAACTCCTTGAGCAATATTGCTTCTTGAGTTGCAATATTTAGACCTCTATATTCTACTTCATTTGAAGATAAAGCAATTGTTGGTTGCTTCTTGAAGCTCCATGACACCAATTTTGAACCTGCAATGCTAAATATCCAAAGGTACATCTTCTATCATCCTTTGCTCCTGCCCAATCTACATCTAAATAGATTTTGATATCCATATCTAAAGAGTGGATAGCAGATACCTTGATTCAGTGTCTCTTTGAGGTACTTAGTACTCTCTTTGCAGCATCTATGTGTGGCCTTCTAGGTGAGTGCATGAACTGACTAAGCACTCCCACACTACATGATATGTCTGGTCTTGTGTGAGTAGCATATATCAAGTAAGACAATCAACAATTGGTGATTATATGAAGCCTAGAAATAAAGATATGAAGAAAAGATTGAAGTCCAACTTCATGAAGTGAAGTGAAGGTTCAGGAAGAAAAGTTCTTTAAACATATGTACATTAGTTTTGTAAATGCTTCAAAATACTTGAAGTAATGACGAATTAATACTCATATGTATATATATATACGTGTATATGGTCGTATTAGAAGAGAGAGATGAAGTATAGATGAAAAAGAGATGAATAGATGATGAGTATTGTGTGTATCATCCATTAGATGTATGAAGAGTTTAATAGAAAGAATGTTCAGAGAATTGCGCGTCGATCTTTTCTCTAGTTCTCCCTCTGTGTTTGATTTTATCAGAAATCCTTTTGTACACATCTAATTCAATAGTTAAACTATCTATGGTTAAAGTTTAAGAGTCTAATTGCAAACAGGCTGAGAGAATTTTGTGTAGGAACATCTATATGTGAGAAAGTATTGAGTGTCTTCTGAAACAGGTGCAATTCCGATGGTCAAAGAAATGGTCAGTTCTTAGTGCACAGTGTAAAGTTTTACATAAATCAGTAGTCAAAATCTAAGTTGGAAGGTAAGCCATCTATGGCTAAAAGCATTCGCTTAAATGGGTTCTAGGTTAGGAGAACCATGTGTTAGAAGTTGCACGTGTCAAAGTCGATTCTACAAGAAGGCAATTTCAGACATAGGTAGATTGTTTGGATCATTTCTCACAATCTACTTAAGCTTTTGAAGTGTTTTAAATTGGAGGAGGTGTGCAAACTCTAGTGACACATTGTACAAAGTTTCATCAGAAACTTTACACAAATGATTAATCAATGAGTGAGTAATGTGCAGCAGACTTTTCTGTGAAATGACTTTCTTCACAGCTAGTTAAAATCTTGACAGTTTGGTACTTGTCTTCCAAAAATGGTTGGAGTTTAAAGTTATTCTTTATATAGAGGTGGTCTAACATCAAGGATACCTTGATCTTTTGGAGATTAACACTCTCCATCAGTGGTATCAGAGCAGGATTTATCAGATTGAGGAAAGGAAGACCCCACTGCTGTAGATATACAAATTTCACACCTTGAAGGTTCAAAAGGATAATGTGTGGAAGAAAGACTGAAGGGAGACACATAAAGGCTATCAAAAGGATCAAAAGGAGCAAAATTTGAGCCTAAGGTACATTCATTCCTTATAAGGATTAAAGATTTGATAGTACAGGTGAAGAAAGGATGGGAGATAGTCTCCAAATTGAGAAGTTGGATAGAGAGAATTATCGAGCTTGGTCTATGAGAATGGAAGCTCATCTTATGAGCAAAGATCTGATGGGATACATCATAGGAGAGGAAGAAAAGCCAGAGTTCAAAGATCCTAGTGTTCCAACTAGGGAGGAGCTTGCAGATATAAAGATTTGGATGAAGAAGGATGCTCAAGCAAGGAGCATAATCTACATGGCAGTGAATGATTATTTGCTTCCTCATATCAGAGGACTTGAAAGTGCAAGTGACATATGGAATGCTTTGGAAGAGCATTTTTAGAATACAACCAAATCAAGGAAAGCTTCATTATGGGCAGAGTTTACTACATTTAAGAAGAAGGCTTCACAATCAATATCTGATTATGTGACAAAGATGAAAGACATTGTTGATTCTTTAGGTGCAGTTGATGAAGATATTGAAGAAGATAAGCTGGTAAGACAAATTCTCACAGGGCTAAGAGGAGATGAGAAGTGGAAGCCTTTTATTTTGTCTACAGAACTGTCATTAGATCATTTCACTCCTGATTTGAATCAATTGTTAGGACATATGCTAACTTTTGAGAATGATATCAAAGGAGATGTTGATAAGAGTGCAGGTCATGCAATGTATTCTAAAGACAAGAAGAAAGCTAGCAAAGGAAATCAACAATCAGTTGAAGATGAAGGTACTCCAAGTCAAGCAAACTTCCTAAGAGGAAGAGGAAGTGGCAGAAGCAGAGGAAGAGGCAGAAATAACAAAGATAATGTCAGAGCTTGTTGGATATGTGGTAAGACCAATCAACTATCTCATGATTGTTGGCATAATAATCAAAGCAATGGTAATTTTAATCAGAATTTTAATGAAAGAGGAAGAGGTGGCAGATATCAGAGAGGAAACTTCAGAGGTAGAGGTGGTAGGAATTCTTTTGGAAGAAGTGGAGCAAGAAACTTCCAAAATCAATCCTATAATAACACCTACTACAACCATGCATCATATCAGAAAGAAGATTCAACTCTTATTATGGATGCAACATGTGAAGCCTCACATGAAGACATGAGAGTATTTTATATTGACTCAGGATGTAGCAATCATCTGAGTGGAAACATTGCTTTGATGACTGATCTAGATCATAAGGCAATCAATCACACAGTTCAAACAGGTGATAATACAAAGCATAAAGTAAAGTCAATTGGTTCAGTTAAAGCCAAAGATTGAAATACTCTCTTGAGTAAGGTTTTGTATGTTCCTACAATTCCAAAGAGCTTGATTAGTGTAGGACAAATTGTGGAAAAAGGATATGAGGTAAGATTCACTAATGATGGAGTTTATGTTGAAGACCCTAGTCAAGGGTATAAACAAATTGTTACAGGAAAGAAGGAAGGAAGGCTCTTCACATTAAAGATACAATGTAATATTGGACATGCTATGTTCACATATGGAAAGCAAAAGGTGTCTGAATTGGATCCATGGAATAAAAGACTTGGACACTTTAATGAAAGAGGTATTAAAGAAATGGTTAACAATGGTTCAGTGCTTGGATTGCCTAATGTTGCAGGTCAACACATGACATACAGATGTGAAGCATGTCAGTTAGGTAAGGCTCATAAGCAATCATATAATAAGCATGGTTTTATGTATTCAGAAAGACTTGAATTGGTACATACAGATGTGTGGGGTCCTTCAAAGGACTTCAGTATAAATGGTTCAAGATATTATGTCATATATGTTGATGATGCTACCAGGTGGATCACAATCTATGTGATCAAAGACAAGTCAGAAGTGTTTAATACATTTAAACACTATCATGCATATGCAGAAAGAATTATAGGTAAAAAATTGAAAAGGTTAAGGTCAAATGGAGGGGGAAAGTATTTCTCTAATGAGTTCAGTGATTATTTGTGGAATGCAGGTATAAAGAGAGAGGTTACTTGCAGGTACTCTCCTCAACAAAATGGGGTAACAGAGAGAAGAAATAGAACTCTTGTTGAGTTTGCAAGATCAATGATGAAGGAAAAAAATTGTCCTAATTATTTGTGGGCTGAGGCTATAAACACAGCCACATATTTGGTCAATAGGTTACCATGTAAAGCTTTCTAGGGTATGACACCATATGAAGCTTGGTGGGGTAAGAGACCTACCTTGGATCATTGTAAAATATTTGGATGCTTGGCATATGCATATGTGCCATCTCAATTGAGGCATAAATTGGAACCTAAAGTAGAGAAGTATGTATTCATTGGTTATGATGACAAGCAGATGGGTTATAGGTTGTGGAGTCCATCCACAAAGCAATTCCTTGTGTCTAAGGATGTTACATTTGATGAGCAAGGTACTTGGTATGCAAGTACACTTAATGTTCATGTAGATGTTGAAGTAGTTGCGAATCAAAAGAAAGGTAAATCAAAGGTTTAGATATTTAATGAAGAGGAGAACAGTGAAGTATAGGTTGAAGTTGAAGAAGTGCCAAGGTTTGATCCAGAATGTGATGAACCAGAAACTTCAAGAAATGGAGAACTCAGAAGGTCATCTAGGCACAAATGGAAACCTACAAGGTATAGCTATGATACTTCATTCTTGACTACTAAAGATTATGCTTACATGTTAAAAGTAGATGAAGATCCATCCACATATGATGAAGCCAAAGGGAAGAAGAATTGGGAAAAAGCTATGCAGGAAGAATATGATGCATTGATGGAAAATGAGACTTGGGATTTGGTTCCTAAACCAAATAGTCAGAAGATCATTGGATGTAAATGGGTCTACAAAACAAAAAGGTTTGCAGATGGAAGTGTATCTAGGTACAAAGCTAGGCTTGTTGTAAAGGGATATGCACAGACATATGGTGTGGACTATGATGAAACTTATAGTCCTGTTGCAAAGATGACAACCATAAGGACTCTCATAGCAATTGCTGCTCGCAAAGGTTGGAAATTATCTCAATTAGATGTGAAGAACGCATTTTTGAATGGTTATATTTCAGATGAAGTCTGGATGGAACAACTAGATGGTTTCAAAGATCAAGTGTATCCAAATTATGTGTGTAAGCTCAAGAGAGCTTTGTATGGGTTGAAGTAGGCCCCAAGGACATGGAATTATAGGCTTGTAAAGTTCTTAAACGAACTTGGATTTCAAGCATCAAAGGTAGATAGTAGCTTGTTAGTCAAAGCAAGTGAGGATGGATTTATTTATGTTTGTATTTATGTTCATGACATAATACTTATAGGAACAGATGACAAAGGTATACACATGATTAAGAAGCACATGGAGAAAGAATTCAAAATCAGTGATTTGGGAAATTTGTCATTCTTTTTGGGAATGGAGATTTCATATACTCAACATGGAGTATATGTAACTCAAGAAAGGTATATGAAAAATTTGCTAACCAAATTAAAAATGGAAGATTGCAGGATAGCACCAACTCCAATGGAAGTGAATCATAGATTGAGTAGATATGGAGGAGAAGAATTCAAAGATATGAAGCTTTATCATAGTTTGGTGGGTAGCCTAATTTATGCTACATTAACAAGACCTGACTTATCATATGCAGTTGGAGTCCTATCTCAATTCATGCATTGTCCTAGAAAGGAACATTGGATTGCAGGACAAAGAGTACTTAGGTACATCAAGGGCACACTTAAAGAAGGTTTGTATTATGGATTTACTTCAGATACAAGAATCAAAATATACAGTGATGCAGATTGGGCAAGTAATTCTGATGATAGAAGATCAACACATGGATATTTGTGTTATGTGGGAGATAAGCTAATTTCATGGTGCTCTAAGAAGCAACATACAATTGCTTTATCATCTATAGAAGCAGAATACAAAGGCATGGTAGAAGCTGCAAAGGAAGTAATATGGTTAAAGACTCTTATGAAGAGTTTTGATATTATTCAGAGTACTCCTATCATTTGTGGAGACAATATGAGTTCTTTATATTTGGCAGAAAATCATGTATTCCATGCTAGAACTAAACATATTGAGATTCAGTATCATTTTTTGAGAGAGAAGGTTGTTGATAAAGAAATAGAAGTTATGCATACTCCTACAAAAGATCAACTTGCATATATGATGACAAAGAGCTTGGATGGACCAAAGTTGCAGAGGTTTAAAGATATGGCAGGAATAAAGAAGATGCAGGTAATCACAATTGATGATTGAGGGGGAGCTGTTGGAGCAGGAAAATCAACAATTGGTGATTATATGAAGCCTAGAAATAAAGATACGAAGAAAAAGATTGAAGTCCAACTTCATGAAGTGAAGTGAAGGTTCAAGAAGAAAAGTTCTTTAAACATATGTACATTAGTTTTGTAAGTGCTTCAAAATACTTGAAGTAATGACGAATCAATACTCATGTGTGTGTATATATATATATATATATATATATATATATATATATATATATATATATATATATATATATATATATATATATATATATATATATATATATATATATATATATATGTTTGTATTAGAAGAGAGAGATGAAGTATAGATGAAAAAGAGATGAATAGATGATGAGTATTGTGTGTATCATCCATCAGATGTATGAAGAGTTGAATAGAACGAATGTTCAGAGAATTGCGCGTCAATTTTTTCTCTAGTTCTCCTTCTGTGCTTGATTTTATCAGAAATCCTTTTGTACACATCTAATTCCATAGTTAATCTATCTATGGTTAAAATTTAAGAGTCTAATTGCAAACAGGCTGAGAGAATTTTGTGTAGGAACATCTATATGTGAGAAAGTATTGAGTGTCTTCTGAAACAGGCACAATTCCGATGGTCAAAGAAATGGTTAGTTCTCAGTGCACAGTGTAAAGATTTACACAAATGAGGAGTCAAAATCTAACTTAGAAGGTAAGCCATCTATGGCTAAAAGCATTCGCTTAAACGGGTTCTAGTTTGGGAGAACCATGTGTTAGAAGTTGCAGGTGTCAAAGTCGATTCTACAAGAAGGCAGTTTCAGACATAGGTAGATTGTTTGGATCATTTCTCACAATCTACTTAAGCTTTTGAAGTGTTTTAAATTGGAGGAGGTGTGCAAACTCTAGGCAACACATTCTACAAAGTTTCATTAGAAACTTTACACAAATGATTAATCAATAAGTGAGTAATGTGATGCAGACTTTTCTGTGAAATGACTTTCTTCACAGTTAGCTAAAATCTTGACAGTTTTGTACTTGTCTTCCAAAATTGGTTGGAGTTTAAAGTTATTCTTGATATAGAGGTGGTCTAACATCAAGGATAGCTTGTTCTTTTGGATATTAACACTCTCCATCATAAAAAGTCGAGGGTAAGCCTTTGGTTGCTAAATCAATTTCTCGGTGTATGGTTTATCATTTTTAGTGATTCCACTTGTAATCACTAGCTATCTAAGCTAATTAGACACCCTCAAAAGGAATTTTCCTAGTTTCCACTGTACTGTGAGCACTCAGCAAAATATCCAGCAGGTGTTAAGACCAAAATAGCAAGTTTTTGGTCACTAGCTAGTTGCAAAGTTATCTGTTTTGATTCAACTGTTTGAAGCATCATCTCCACAATACATAGGTACTTTATTTGTGTCATTTGCAAGATAAAAGGGCCTACTACATAACCTTGAAGTGAAATAGGGCAAGTGCAAAGTAGGTTTTGGAAGTACCACCTCACTTCCTTGAGGTATCAATCCATCTCTTCCAACAATGGTATTAGAGCAAGTTGAGGTAAAATGGGAGATGGTTTCCCTTCTTTTATTGATAAATTGGACAGGAAAAACTATCAAGCATGGTCCTTGAGGATGAAGACATATCTACAAGGAAGGAGTCTCTATGGATACATATCAGGAGATGAGGAGATGCCCATTTTCAGAAGCAAAGGACAACCAGAGGAACTTGAAAGACTCAACTCATGGTGTGCCAAAGATGCATTAGCAAGGTCATATCTACTTAACTCTATCTCTGACTTCCTTCTTCCACACATTAGGAATTGTAAAACTTCCCAAGAGACTTGGGATACATTGTCTTCATACTTTTCTTCCAATACAAGAGCTAGAAAGAATCAATTGTGGATTGAGTTTACCACTCAAAGGAATCAACCCAAGCAATGTGTTTCAGAGTATGTAACCAATGTTAAGGATGTGGCTGACCAATTGGCAAGCATAGGAGAGGAGATTGAAGAGGAGCAAATAGTGAGGCAAATAATCAATGGCATCAAAGCAAATGATAAGTGGGAAGCTTTCACAATTGCTATGGACTTGTACATGGACATGCAAATTCTAGATCTTACCACAATCATGGGACAACTCTTTACCCATGAAGCCAAGCTCAACAAAAATGGAGAACCATCAAGAGGTAACAACTCTTCAACCCTATACATAGATAAAGGAAAGACTAAAGAGAAAGGTAAAAGCAAGAAAGTAGAGGATGAAGGTACCATTCTTCAAGCTAATTATGCAGGGAGAGGTAGGAGCTCGAGAGGAAGGGGCAGAGGAGGCAAGCAAGGCAGGGGAGATCTTTCAACTCTTCCCCATGCAACATATGTGGACTATCTAATCACACTACAGAGTGCTATAGGAACTTCAAGAATTAGAGAGGAAGAGGATATCAAAGAGGTGGCCACTCACAATCAAGAGGAAGGTTCAACCATAATCAAGGCTACAATCATGGCTACAACAACAATTACAACAACAATTCTCAAAGAGGATACAAATCAAGAAATGACTTCAACAATTACACAGAGGATCAAGAGGATTCTCTTCTCATTATGAATATGACTTCAAAACAAGGTATGAAAGATGAGCATCTCTTCTATATTGACTCAGATTGTTCAAACCATGTAGCAGGAAATGTAGCTCTTCTTTCTGATCTTAAGGAGCCCAAAGGAAAGCACCAAGTGCAGATAGGTGATGACACCAAGCATTCAGTGGTCAAGGTAGGAAATGTCAAAACCTCTGATGGAAATAGAAATATGTTGAGCAGGGTTCTTTATGTACCTACAATCACCAAGAATATGATGAGTGTTGGATAAATAGTAGAAAAGGGTTTCTAGGTTAGGTTCAACAAATATGGAGCCTTTGTGGAGGATTCCCAACATGGATTCAAGAGAATTGCCAAGGGAGAAAAAACAGGTAGACTATTTACATTTGAACTTGAGGACACTATAAATATTGCACTTTATAATTACAAGGATCAAACATTGTCAGAGCTTGAGATTTGGAATAAAATATTAGGGCATATTGGTGAAGGATCTTGAAGCAAATATGTAGAGATCAATGTGTGCTTGGGATACCTAACGTATCCAAGCAACATATGATCTATAGTTTGGTAAATCACATAGGTTACCCTTTACAAAGAAAGGCTACATGCATGAGGATTACTTGGAACTTGTCCACATAGACGTGTGGGGACCAAGTAAGGACCCTTCAATTTTAGGCTCAAGGCATTATGTGTCATTCATTGATGATTTCAGTAGGTGGACTATCTTGTACTTTATGAAACATAAAGACAAAGTGTGCAATTGCTTCAAGAAGTATCTTGCACTTGTGGAAAATAAAACAGGAAGAAGTCTAAAGAGGATAAGGTCATATGGAGGAGGTAAGTACTTCTCCAATGAATTTGATGCATTCTTGTAGGACAGAGGTATCAAAAGGGAGATTACAACAAGGTACACCCCTAAGAAAAATGGGGTAGTAGAGAGGAGAAATAGGTTGATTCTGGAAATAGCTAGATCAATGCTTAATGAAAAAAGGTTACCAAATTATTTGTGGGTAGAAATTATATCTACTCCCACTTATCTTATTAATAGGTTGCCATCCAAATTCCTTAATGGGATGACCCCATATGAAGCATGGCTTGGTAGGAGGCCATCACTTGATCATTGTAGAATCTTTGGATGTGTTGCTTATGTGCATGTTCCATCTCAAATCAGAGGTAAGCTAGATCCTAAGGTAGAGAAGTGCATCTTCATAAGGTATGATTTAAATTAGAAAGGATACAGGTTTTATAACCCATCCAACAAAGGATTTATGGTCAGTAGAGATGTTGTGTTTGATGAGAATGATTCTTGGTTTGAAAGTGAATGCAGAAAGGTCAAATTGCCATATGATTTGGAAGAGGAATTTCCAAGTCTTACAAAAGATAAGCCAAGCATAGTTGAAGACATCAAATCAGATGATGAGGACATCATCAACCTAGAAGAATTCAAGGCATGGAAATCCAAAGGCAAGGCCAAGATGAAGAGGTTGGAAGACTTACCTGAATCATCCAACCAAGCTCTAAGGAGATCACAAAGGGACAATAAGAAGCCAATCAGATATGGGTATGATACTTCATTAGTTACTAAGCATTCCATTTATCTTGCAAAGGATTTATCACTTGAAGAGCCTTCTTCATATGAAGAAGCAAAGACCAAAGCAGAATGGAAGGAAGCAATGGATGAAGAAATAGAAGCACTCAAAGAGAATGATACTTGGGAGCTAGTACCCAAGAAGGCATCAATGAAGGTAATTGGTTCTAGATGGATTTACAAAATCAAGAGAAACTCAGATGGATCCATAAGCAGGTATAAAGCTAGACTTGTGGCTAAGGGTTTTGCACAAACCCAAGGAGTTGATTATGAGGAAACATTCTCACCTGTGGCTAAAATACTAACCATTAGAGTATTGGTAAGTGTGGATGCATCTAGGAATTGGAATAAGTATCAATTTGATGTGAAAAATGTCTTTGTTAATGGTTGGATTTTAGAGGAGGTTTACATGGCTCAACCTCCTGTCTATGAAGACCCAAGCAAGGTAAGTTATGTGTGAAAATTGAACAAAGCTCTTTATGGTTTGAAGCAGGCACCTAAGGAATGGAATCATAGATTAACCACTAGGGAATGGAATCATAGGTTAACCACCTACCTTCAAGATCAAGGATTCATAATGAGCAAGGCAAATTCTTCTTTGTTTGTCACGAGAAGTAATTCAAAGATGATATATTTATGTGTGTATGTTGATGATATCATACTTAAAGGTAGTGATGCCAATGGCATCAAACAGATGAAGAACCAAATGATGCAGGAGTTCAAAATCAGTGACCTAGGGTTTCCAAAGTATTTTCTTGGGCTTGAATTGGTCTACACAAATTCTAGAATTTACAAATCCTATCCATCATGCAAGAACAAGCATATAGAAGTACACTATCATTATGTTAGAGAGAAGCTATTGAGCAAAAAGATTCAACTTGCATGTGTGTCAACAAATATGCAATGTGCAGACTTGTTAACCAAAGCACTTGATGGTACTAAACTTTGAAGGTTTAAATCTATGATTGGATTGCAAGACATTCAAGAGAATTGATGATGAAGAGTAAGCCAAGATGTTTGGCTTGAGGGGGAGCTGTTGGTGCAAATCCAAGCCTTCACATTTGGCTAGACCTTGAAGAAGATTTTGATGGCCCATATGAACCATGCCTTATACTAGCTTAATGATTTACCATTGTAAAAAAGGTTATGCCTTTGGAGAATATTGTAAAAGGCTACAAACTCGTGGAGTTAGATAGAATGATAGTTACGACTTTAGATTGAGAGAATATCTCCTTGATTCATGGGATCACTTTTAGTGAGAGGCAAATTTGAATTCAAATTCAGATTTGAACTTATAAAAGGACTTGTAATCCCGCGACATGTGTGCCCCCTTTCTTGAGCTTATTATTGATCAATTACAGAGGTTGTGTGGCTTACACCATAGCCTACTCTTCTCAATATCATTGGGCATCATCTCTATGCCAATGATCATGTACAACATTGTTCCATAATACATTACATCATTGATCATCTCTGTTCATCTCTCTGTTATGGCTACTCAGAACAGTGTACTTTGAATGATCATATCTCAGTGAGTTCTTATCCATTTTTAGTGTTCTATATCTTGCTTGAACTAGCTCAAGGTCTGATTCATGCTACAAAAGTTTCAAAGAATTTTCTTCAACGAATTGGGAGAAAACTACCTTGAAATGCTCGCTAGTCTTGTACTATATAGTCCCTAAAAAGTCGGGGGTAAGCCTTTGGTTGCTAAATCAATTTCTCAGTGTATGGTTTATCATTTTTAGTGATTCCACTTGTAATCACTAGCTATCTAAACTAATTAGATACCCTCAAAAGGAATTTTCCTAATTGCTACTATAATGTGAGCATTGAGCAAAATATCTAGTAGGTGTCAAGACCAAAATAGCAAGTTTTTGGTCACTAGCTAGTTGCAAAGTTATCTGTTTTGATTCAATTGTTTGAAGCATCATCTCCACAGTACATAGGTACTTTATTTGTGTCATTTTGCAAGCTAAGAAGGCCTACTACATAACCTTGAAGTGAAATAGGGCAGGCACAAAGCAGGTTTTGGTAGTACCACCTCACTTTCTTGAGGTATCTCTCCATCTCTTCCAATAGCCTGTGGGTCACTTCAGCGCAAGTTTTGCTTAAACTGGTGTCTTGAATCCTTCTGCTCTGTGTATTTAGTTATTTCGGTGATTTATCTATATGACACTTGTTGATGAAGATATCAATTTGACTATGGTTGTGTGTAATTCACCGATGGAGAAATTAGTGTTATTCTATGTTAATGAATATCATAACTTTATCGCGGTGACGTACTCCATATGCTATTAGAAGGTTTGGTGGTGAAATTATTAATTGCAAGTTTGTTGGTGGAGAGTCAAAGTAAAGTGATGAGTAAAATCTGCGCAATGAATGTTTTCTTTGGGAAAATAATCATAGGGCCTCTGTAATACAGACCCCTGACCATCCCAAGAACCCTGTAATTGATTTATTTTCGATAACCATTAACATTGGTGTCAGCGATGGGGCGTGGAATAGCTAGTTTGAGGGCAGATTAAGGTCGGATGAAAGAAAGAATTCTATGATATATGCCTGTAATTTGTTGTGGTGAATCTTATCCGAAGTACAAAAGTGATAAGCATCCGTGGAAAGTTACTAGCACGTTGGGAACACCTTCTGGTGGTAGTGGTGAAGGACAATCATTTGGACAAAAGTGTGATACATGGACTAGTGGAGTGGCACCATAGCATTTTAGTGGATTCCAGTGACAACCCAACTTTTAGTTCTGATTCAGGTGGTACTAATACATTTGCGGGTGAAAGTTCTGGTGAAAAGTTCATCTAAGTCATAAAATACGATGAATGGCAGTTGAATTCAGACATGTGTGATCGAATCAGCAATACCATACGACCGAAGATTTCACAAAGTGATGACATGGCACAATAGCAATCAGAATCAACCTATTCAAGTAATTCCAAATTGATACTTCCTCTTGATTTAGACAACATGAGTAGTACGTAGCAACAACAACAACAACAACAACAACAACAACAACAACAGAAACAAGTCATACACCCACGATCGATACATGTCGGAGTCACATATACTAAATTTGGTGGATTTCGAGGTGATGATCTTGATGCTCATGTCTGTATGTTTGTAATTAATTATCGTATACTAAATTATCCAGTGGATCTTGCATATAAGGCTATACTATTTCAATCCGCTGTTGTTAATGAAGCTGCTCGTTGGTTAACCGAATATGATATTAATCATTTTGGTCAATACGATGATGTTAAGAATGCTTTCCTACCACATTTTTTGTTAAAGAAAAATGCGGTAGAAATCTTTGATTACTTACAAAACAATAGACAAAAACCACATCAAAGTGTGCAAGTGTATGCAACTTTATTCCGCACTCATCTACAACATTTTCCTCCAGCACATGTTAATCTACCAGATGATGTGATTACTCAATGGTTTATTAATGGACTAAACCCCAAACTCAAACAATTCATGATTATTCGATGTGTGGGCGGTATGACCTTGGATGCAATCATTGGTATGGCATTATAGTTGGAACATAAGGTTGGTGGTTTTACCAAAGATCTGGATTGGTTAAAAGCCTCCAAGAGTACGAACGATGATCCATTGAAACAAGTATATTGCACCAAATGTAAGAACCTGGGGCATACTACTTCAGCTTGTGCACTAAATCAAATCTACTACTCTATTTGTAATACGACGAAATGGTGGAGGCCTAGCCCTCATGGGTGGATGGGAGGAGTGATGGCCCAATGTGATTCAAGAGGTTGAGTAGTATGGGCTAGAACTCACCTTTGCTACACCTTCAAATTCACCCTCATCAAGCAAGGAGGTGCGCTAGATGGTGGTGCATAGCAGGTTAACTTTGGAGGTGTATCTAGAGGTCACCTCCGGAGTGCAATATGGTAGAGGCCTTGCCCTTAAAATCATGTGGAGGTGGAGTCACATGAGATGGTCAGGAGTCGTCTAGGGAGGGGAAGTAGTGACCTTAGGAGGAGATGTCGCCCATTGCTACTTCTTCATTGCTTGTGCCTAGGCATTGATGCCTTTGCTTCATTCTTTGAGTACAATGCTTTTATCATGTGTATGTATGCATTCATATGTGTATATGCATGTGTGTATGTATGTGTATGTGTGTGTATATGTGTGTATGTATATATATATACGTATGTATATGTGTGTCTATATGTATGTATGTGTATGTGTATGCATATATATATATATATATATATATATATATATATATATATATATATATATATATATATATATTATTGTGTGTGTGTGTATATGTGTGTGTGTGTGTATGCATGTATGTATGTACATGCATGTGTATGCATATGTGTGCATTTATGTATGTGTGTATGTATGCATGTGTGTGTATACATATGTATGTATGTATGTATGTATGTATGTGCATGTGTGCATGCATGTCTATGTATGTATGCATGTGTGTATGTATGTATGCATATGCATGGGTGTGTATGTATGCATATGCATGGGTGTGTATGTATGCATATGAGTGTATGTATGTGTGAGTGTATGTGTGTGTCTATGTGTGTGTCTATGTGCATGTATGTATGTGTATGTGTGTATGTATATGTGTGTCTATGTATGTGTATGTGTGTATATGTATGTATGCATATAAGTGTATGTATGCATGTGAGTGTATATGTGTGTTTATCTGTGTGTATATGTGTGTATGTGTATATATGTATGTGTGTATGCATGTGTGTGTATGTACTTGTGTTTATGTATATATACATATGCATGTGTGTATGTATGTATACATATGCATGTGTGTGTACGAATGCATGTGAGTATGTATGCACATGTGTGTGTATGCATATGTGTGTGTATACATGTGTCTATGTATGTATGCATATGCATGTCTATGCATATGTGTATGTATGCATGTGAGTGTATGTGTGTGTATGTATATGTGTATGCGTATATGTATATATGTGTATGCGTATGTGTATATGTGCAAGTACCTATATGTGAATGTGTGTGTATGCATATGTGTGCATTTTTAAATGTGTTTGTATGCATATCATATATGTGTGCATTTGTGTATGTGTGTGTATATGTGTGTATGTGTGTGTATGCCTATGTGTGTGTGCATGTGTATGCCTATGTATGCATATGTGTGTGTATGTGCATGTGTGTGTATGTGCATGTGTGTGTATGCATGTGTCTATGTACGTATGCATGTCTGTGTATGTATGCATGTTTGTGTATGTATGCATGTGAGTGTGAGTGTGTCTCTATCTGTGTGTAGGTATATGTGCAAGTATCTATATGTGTATGAGTGTGTATGCATATGTGTGCATTTATGTATGTGTGTATGTATGTATGTATGTGTGTGTATTCATATGTATGTATGTATGTATGTATGTATGTATGTATGTATGTATGTATGTATGTATGTATGTATGTATGCGCATGTGTGTGTATGCATGTCTATGTATGTATGCATGCATGTGTACATACTTAGCATGTGAGTGTATGTGTGTGTATATGTCTATATGTGTGTGTATATGTCCATATGTATGTGTATGCATGTGTGATGTATGTATGCATATGCATGTGTATGCATGTGTGTGTATGTTTGCATATGAGTGTATGTATGCATGTGTGTGTCTATGTGTGTGTATGTATGTGTATGTTTATATGTATATGCATGTCTATGTATGTATATGTGTGTATATGTATGTATGCATATAAGTGTATGTATGCATGTGAGTGTATATGTGTGTGTATATATGTATGTGTGTATGCATATGTGTGTGCATGTGCTTGTGTTTATTTATATATACATATACATGTGTGTATGTATGTATACATATGCATGTGTGTGTACGAATGCATGTGAGTATGTATGCACATGTTTGTATGTATGCAAATGTGTGTATGTATGCACATGTGGGTGTATGCATATGCGTGTGTATGTGCATGTGTGTGTATACATGTGTCTATGTATGTATGCATATTCATGTGTATGCATCTGTGTATGTATTCATGTGAGTGTATGTGTGTGTCTTTGTGAGTGTATGTGTGCGTATGTGTATGTGTATATGTGCAAGTACCTATATGTGTATGTGTGTGTATGCATATGTGTGCATTTGTAAATGTGTGTGTATGCATATCATATATGTGTGCATTTATGTATGTGTGTACATGTGTGTATGTATGTGCATGTATATGTGTATATGTGTGTATGTGTGTATGTGTGTATGTGTGTATGTGTGTATGTGTGTATGTGTGTATGCATATGTGTGTGTATGCATGTGTCTATGTATGTATGCATATGCATATGTATGCATGTGTGTATGTATTCATGTGAGTGTACGTGTGTGTGTCTTTGTGAGTGTATGTGTGTGTATGTGTATATATGCAAGTACCTATATGTGTATGTGTGTGTCTTTGTGAGTGTATGTGTGTGTATGTGTATATATGCAAGTACCTATATGTGTATGTGTGTGTATGCATATGTGTGCATTTGTAAATGTGTGTGTATGCATATGTGTGCATTTGTAAATGTGTGTGTATGCATATCATATATGTGTGCATTTGTGTATGTGTGTACATGTGTGTACAAGTGTGTATGTATGTGCATGTATATGTGTGTATGTGTGTATGTGTGTATGTGCATGTGTGTGTATGCATGTGTCTATGTATGTATGCATATGCATGTGTGTATATGTATATGTATGTATATGTGCAAGTATCTATATGTGTATATGTATGTTTGTGTATGTGTGTGTATATGTGTATATGTGTGCATGTGTGTGTATGCATATGTGTGTATGTATATGCATGTGTATGTATGCATGTGTATGTATGCATGTGTGTATGCATATGTGTGTATGTATGTGCATGTACCTTTGCTTGTTCAGTTGCTTCTTCGCTCATTCACTAGTTCGTCGCTCATTTGCTCATTCTCTCTCTCCCTCTCACTTGATCCCGACACAAATGTGCCAAGAGAAATCATTTTTTTTTTAATTCACAGAGCGTCACTTATGCAATGATATAACATTGCATCCACTGTGCAATCATCGCTAATTCAATCACCAAAAATCAATGCAGATTGTGACGAATAATATATGTGTCACTTATATGATGCTCATTGTCGCTTATTCGACACAAAGGATTTATTTTTTTTTATTTCTCTCCTGGAGCATCATGTATGTGGCCCTGATGCCATCATCACATAGGCGATTTTCCCCACTTGTTTTCAATTGGGGGTGTCTCTACGCCCCCTTTATTCTTGTAGTGCCAAGGGGCATCCTTGCCTGATAGAATGCTTTAATCAAATAGCTTGAGAAAGTTGGTCATTGATGTTAATCTATGCTAACACATTTCCCAACAACATTGAGATCATCTTAATGAACTTTTGATCGCAACCCAGGTCTTTCAGAGATTAGACAACCAAGTCCCACTCAAGTCTGTCATAAGCTTTGTCGAAGTCAATCTTAAGGAAGAGGACATCTTGAGCAGACTCTTCAATGAAAATCAAACCTTCCCAAACATCAATGATAGCCTCGAGGATGGATCTCCCCTTAACGAACTCTTTTTGATCCTCATTGATCCAATTTCGTAAGCAAAAAACAATTTGATTAGCAATAACCTTAGCAAGGATCTTGTAACGTGTTTGGAACATCATAATTGGACACCAATTTTCAATCCTATTTTTGCTTTCTTTTTTGTGAATAAGTTTGATAATGCCTTCATTGAGACATTGGGGCAGTGTCTTGAAAGAAATGGCCTCTTTCCACACTAAACATAATGGAGTTGTTGTATTTTATGGAATCATGGAAGGTTAAATGGATTTTTAATGTTTTAAATGTCCACAAGGTTTTAATGTGGTTGTGTTTGATTTAGCCGGTGAAGAAGCATGAGGGCGTGGATACAAGTGGATACGCGTAAATAAATAAATTCAAAGACTTCTAGAATAGTTATATTTAGGTTTATTTTGTTCTAAAAGTAGTGGTTCGCTTTAGAAAGCGATGCCTTTTGTAAATAAAGTAGTTTTTCCTAAAAGACGCTTCTAAAAGCGACGGCCCTCATGTAACTTCTATTTTCAGGACGTAATAGAAATAAACCTATAAATACATGTACTCTGAGAGACTCGTCCATCAGAGTACACGGGGGGAGATTGCACCCACTATCGCGTTGATTGTTTCTATGTTTCTGATTCCTGTTTCGTCTTCTTTTCTGCCTATGTTTGTGCATGCACTGAAGGACTTGATAACAGTGGTATCAGAGCCTGGCACATATCACTCCGGAGGGGTTTGTTTGTGTTTATCTCTATGATTGATTCTTGTTTGCATTCTCTGTTCACGATCGGAATCCGAATCTGAATCCGAATCTAAATCCATGTCCGCGTTCGTGTCCGCGTCTGCTTCTGTCTCTATCTCTGTTCTAGTTCCAGAACTAGAACCTACGTTTACACCTATGTTTACACATATGTTTACACCTATGCTTACACCTTTGCTTACTCCAAGGCGTCAACTAAGGCAATAACTTAAGCAATACATTGGCACCCAAGGCCCCCTTGGTGACCATTGGCTACGCGTGAGGCAATTTTAATTTTGAGTGGCAATAGAGAATTTTAGATTCCCTAAGGTAGGAGGATTTGAACCCACAATCTCCTACTTACAAGGGAAGAACTTTAACCACTACTCCATCTCTTTGAGTTATCACTCTATCTCCCTTTCTAATACTTACATCAACTTTCACCTCCCTCTTCCTTTTACAATTTCCAAGATGATCTCACACATGTGGAAGTGACCGTCGATTTTCTGGAGGAGTGCATCAAAGAATAAGACATAATTTACACTATATAACTCGGATTTTAGCATATAATATATCATTGGAAAGCTCTCGGAACGAGCTTTTTAACTAACCTAATAGATTGTGGATCCAACATAGTTTGAAAGAGGGGTTTTGTTCTCTAGATATGGACCCTACAATAATGGAGGATTTTGGCAATTCACCTTTACTTGGGGTCTCACTTGAGCAACAATTAGAGCTTATGCAACAAGAACTTCAAGCAACTCAACAAGCTATACAAGAATGCGATGCTATGCTCCAGCAAGTACAAAGTGATGATCGTAGCTTAATCAAAGTGGTGAAAGCGATTGTCACTGCACAAGAAGAAGGTGCAAGTTCCAAGATAGGTGCTAAGAACTTCCATTTCTCTAGATTCGATGGACGAAAGGATGGGCAATTTGTCCTATCATGGCTCTCTCAACTCGACGATTTCTACTCTGATGAGTCATATTCAAAAAGTGAGAAAGTCAAGTTTGCTACCAATTATTTGGTAGGAAAAGCTTAGCTATGCTGGAATGTTTTACGGAATAGTACCAACTGTCCTACCACATGGGACAGATTTCAGGAAAAAATTAAGGAGTCTTTCCTTCCTTCCCGGTTCCATCTACATGTGCATCATTCATGGACAAGCAATGTCTTTTATTACTTTGTTCACTTGAGCAGGTTCCTAAAGCAAGTTTGCAACAAAAATATGAAAATGGCTTGGAGATGGGAATCCAAGCAAAGCTCCATACCCTCTGACCTACAACCTTGTATGAAGCTATCTCTTTCGTGCATGATGCTGAAAAGGAGTTCTAATCTATCACCAAAACACTTTGCTTACAACAAATTTATCAACTTCAACCACCCATCAAAGCCAATTTTTCCTTTTAAGCATCCTTTTACTACATTCGCTTCACCTACTTTCCAATGCCCTCCTCAATCCCATATAGTACCATCCTTGTTGGAATTATGGAAAGATTGGTCATACCAAAGCTGCCTGTAGGATGAGACCTACTAATAGGCAACCCATTGAAGCTCAAGTACACAACATGGAGGTTGTTCCTGCTGACACTGAACCTAATTGGTTTGAAGAAGTATTAGAGCAAGAACTGAGTACCCTAGGTAACAGAATTTCTAACCATTCTCTACTCTGCATGCATGGCACCATTAATGGCATAGTAGTAAATGTTTTACAAGATGAGGGTAGCTCGCATGATTTTATTTCTCATAACCTAGTTAAAAATCTTAACCTTACTACTCATCCTTCTATGTATAAGGTTAAGGCTGCATTTATAGGGAATAGGTATAATGTTACGAATGAGGTCCATAATGTCCAAATTTGTATAGGCTCATATTTAGAGGAATGTTCATTTTTAATTGCTTTGTTGCAGTCATATGATGTTATACTTGGCATATCGTTTCAACATAATTACAACCCTTGCATTGATTATGATACACACACGATTACTTTCAAATTTTGAAATAAAGATGTTTCACTATCTGCGATGCATGATTTTCAACCTTTCCTGTTCATTAGTCGTATGCAAGTCAAACGAGCTTTTAGGAAAGGTTATAACTCATGTATTGTCTTTGTGAATAATATAATTGATTATACACATACACTTCCAAGTGCACATAAGTCATTTATGGACTCATATAAGGATTGTTTTATGGCTGATTTTCCTTCTACAATACCACCTTCTAGGAGATCTCTTGACCATAGGATTGATTTAATTCCTGGTAGCTCTCCTCCTCATAAAGAACCTTATAGGCATGGACCTTTACACCAAAATGAAATAGCTAGACAAGTTAAAGATTTACTCAACAAAGGACTAATATGGTCTAGCTCTTCTCCTTTTGGAGCTCCTGTTCTTTTAGTTGAAAAGAAGAACAAGATGTATCGAATGTGCATTGATTATAGAGCACTTAATAAAATTACCATTAAGAATAGGTATCCTATCCCTAGGATAGATGACTTGCTAGATAAACTTCATGGATCTTGTGTCTTTAGATAAATCGACCTCAAATCTGGGTATCATCAAATAAGAATGACATTGCATGACATTTATAAAACTGCTTTTAGAACTCAACACAACCATTTTGAATTCATGGTAATGCCTTTTGGACTTACCAATGCACCCGCCACCTTTGCACGCATGATGAATAATATTTTCCTTGAATACCAAGACTTCGTTCTTGTCTTCTTTGATGATATACTTATGTATAGTAGGAATGACACTGAACATGAAATTCATTTAGCAATAGTCTTTGATTTTTTACATAAAAATAAACTTTAGGCTAATTATGAAAAGAGTTGTTTCATCCAAAACGAGCTAGAGTATCTTGGACATATCATCTCTAGTCAAGGCGTTCATGTAGATCCCAAGAAGATTAAAGTAATTGAAGAATGGCCTAAACCTCGATCAGTGAATGATGTCCGTTCATTTTTAGGATTAGCTAGCTTTTATCAAAATTTTGTAAAGGGATTTTCTTATATAGCCCTTCCCCTTACTTTATTATTGAAGAAAAATCTAAAATTTGTATGGGGAGTAGCCCAACAACAATCTTTTGATAAACTTAAGTATGCACTTTCCCATGCGCATGTTCTGCAATTACCTGATTTTGCACAACCATTTCACGTAGTTACAAATGCTAGTGGTTCTGGTATAGGTGTTGTTTTAACGCAAAACGATCATCCTCTTGCATTTGAAAGTAGGAAACTCAAACCTTCTAAACGCAATTATAGTACATATGATAAGGAACTGTTAGTTGTTGTGCATGCATTGAAAATTTGGAAACATTACCTTATGGGTTCGAAAGTTCTAATTAAAACCGACCAACAAGCTATTAAGCATTTATTACATCAACCATCGATTTCCGATAGACATATTAAATGGGCTTCATTTCTACAAAACTTCCAACCTCTGATTCAATATCACCTAGGAAAAGCTATTGTTGTAGCTGATGCTTTAAGTCGTCTCCCATCCCCACAAACAACTACTGTTTCAATTAATAATATTTATGCTCTTCAGATTCATTCATTTCATGATATGATTTCCACTTATGCATGTGACTTGTATTTTTCACAAGCATGGATTGCTTTCAATAATTCCACATCACATCATGAGGATCATTACACATTTCATAATGGATTCTTGTATTTCAAACACAAGTTGTGCATTACACAAGTATTCAAAGAGTTTTTTATGAAAGAGATGCATGAACCACCATATATGGGTCATAGGGCATACAAAGTACTATTTCTGCATGTAAAGATTTCTTCTTTTGGCCTAACATGGAAAAAAATGTTGCATAGTATGTTTCTCACTGCATTGTTTGTTAGCGTGTAAAACGACATCATGGTAAACCATTAAGATTATTAATGCCACTTCCTATACCTGATGGACCATGGGAACAAATTTCTATGGATTTCATTACTGGTCTTCCTACAACTGCATCTCACAATGATATGATTTGGACAATTGTTGATAGGTTTAGTAAACATTCATACTTCATTCCTTCTAAAAAGACTTTAACTACACCTCAAGCTGCTAAGTTATTTATTAAATGTATTTTTCCACATCATGGTTTTCCTAAAGTTATTCTTTCAGATCGAGATATTCGTTTCTGTAACCATTTTTGGGTGGCATTATTTCAACATCTAGGATCAGAAATAGACTTTAGTTCTGCATTTCATCCTAAAAGTAATGGTCAAAATGAGGCTAGAAATAGTACTATTTTGGATTTATTACGTTGTTACTCTTTAGATAATCCAAGTAATTGGGATGAAAAACTCCCTTTACTTCAGTTTGCATATAATAACACCCCACGCACTACTACTGGTCATGCACCATATGAAATTGTTTATGGAGGAAAGCTTCCCACTCCCATGAGTCTCACTCAAACTGACATTCCTATGGCCGATTCTTTTGCACAAGATCATATTTCTACACTTGCTGAAGTGCATGAGCATATTAGGAAGAGTCAAGAACGTTACATTCGTAGTATTAATAAGAAGCGCATAGCCAAACAATTTAATGAAAATGATTTAGTTTGGTTACGAATCATTAAAAGGCGTTTAAAAAATATTTCTCAACATCCTAAGGTAAAACTTGCCCCATGGTATTATGGACCTTTCCGCATTATTGAGAAAATAATTTTTCAAAACTTCTTTTCGATTAGATATATCTTCTCATTGGGGTATAGATAATTCTTTCCATATAAGTTTGTTGAAATCTTTTCAAGGTACTTTACCACTCACTCCTATTTTAGATGATCCTCCTTTACTTGAAGAGGATGCGGAAATATTGATTCCTGAGAAAGTAATAGATTATGACGTTACCACTACAAGAATTGGTAAGCAATATCATAGGTTTTTAGTAAAATATAAAAATCACTCACTTGAGGAATCACAATGGATACATAAGACCTCCTTATCACCTGATTATGATCATTTAATTTCTGCATATCATTCCCAATTACATTAAACTTTCAGGTTTCCGATTCCATGCATGTGTTTTACATGGTTCATGCTTAATATTGTTCAGTGATGGGACATGCGACTGATCATCCATGTCTATTTTTATATTTATCAACTGAGGTCAGTTGCTTGTCAAGTGGGATGCATGTTGTATTTTATGGAATCATGGAAGGTTAAATGGATTTTTAATGTTTTAAATATCTAGAGGGTTTTAATGTGGTTGTCTTTGATCTAGCAGGTGAAGAAGCATGAGGGCATGGATACAAGTGGATGTGCATAAATAAATAAATTTGAAGACTAAATCGAAGACTTCTAGGATAGTTATATTTAGGTTTATCTTGTTGTAAAAGTAGTGGTTCGCTTTAGAAAGCGACGCCTTTTGTAAATAAAGTAGTTTTTCTTAAAAGACACTTCTAAAAGCGACAACCCTCATGTAACTTCTATTTTCAGGACATAATAGAAATAAACCTATAAATATGTGTACTCTGAGAGACTCGTCCATCCGCACCCAATATCGCATCGATTGTTTCTCTATTTTTTATTCCTGTTCTGTCTTCTTTTCTGCCTCTGCGTGTGTGTGTGCGCTGAAGGACTTGATAACAAGAGTAGTCACCACATGCTTGAAGGTCTCGAAAAACTCATTGGTGAGGCCATCTAGCCCTGAGCTTTCACCATGAGGAAGTGAATAAATAACTTCAAGAATCTCATTATCCGAAATGGAAGCTTCAAGAAGAGCCTTCATATTTTGTAGAATTCTTTTGGTTCTGATCCTAGACTTGGTCACCATTGTTAAAAGCACTTCTATCAAGTCGCTTTTAATCTCGTTTCGGGTTCTTAGGGATGGTTAGGGGTCTGATAGTGCAGAGGCCCTTTACTTGATTTCCCAAACTAACTATTCAACTGATCAGTAACTATACTTCAAGGCAATAACTTCCGCTACACAGTTACTATGTTCCGGTTACGATTATCTTTACACAGTAACTTATCGCACGAGTTAACAATCACACAGTCACACAAACTTATTAATGTGAATGTAACATTATTGTGTTAATATTTAAGACTGCAATTCAACGAACAGAATAGTAATACTCAAGATATCGGCAAATCTGCACACGATCTTCTCGGCACAGTCGCCCAGACAGAGTCTAGCGAACCCGTCTCTCCTTGCCGAAGAACACCGTAATGCCTTTTCATTAATGGATAAAAAGTTACAACTATTCGCTACGCCTTTTCGGTGCGTGCGACTATGGAAAATAAAATTACATTATTCCCATCCGGCGGCCTAGCACTGGCACGCACGGTGGACATGAACCCGCAAAGAAAAATACAACTAAGGCTCATCAACGATGCCTTGTATGTACAGTGTTCTGGCTAATTTAAATGTTCGGGTGATCTTTTGTTTCAGGGAATCCAGCGTAACCTTCAAGGTGTCTGGCTCTACCAGTTGTGCGTCTGTTCTGACTGAACTTGCCGCAATAATCTGACTCATCAGTGCATCAGTCTGTGTCTGCAAAAATGCTTCTTGTAAATAAATTTCATTAGCTAATGCAGCATCTCTCTGCTGCTTCATATCCGCAATTTGAGCATCAATGCGTGACAATCTTTCTGCTTGAAAGCCTAGCTGCTTTTCTCTGCGTTCCAGCTCCTGAGCTTGATATTGGATGGTTTTGTAATACGCATCCCTTTCTTTCATGATTCCTTCCAACTCTTTCTTTAGCTGAATCGTCCAGAGGGTCTGTGCATCCAAGTCACGACACTTCTGGTGAAGTTCGGCGGACACTATCTTTAATTCTTCAGTGTTCTGCATGGCCAAATCAGCCGTTTCCTGTCCTTTTTGGGTCACCAGCTCAAGATCCGCACGGGTTTCTTCTAAGAGATTGCCGAGAGCAACCCGAGCATCTTCCTTATCCTATACTAACTCATTTAACTGCTTTATTTCTTCATTGTGAGCGGCTAAAAGAACATTCTTTTCATTTAACTCAGCACGTGCTGCATCGCATTGGCCAATCAGGTTGTCCTGCTCTGCGATCTGGGCTTGAAGTTGTTGAAGCTGAACCTGTAGGGCATGGTTTTCTGCCTTGACCGCATTTGCTTCTTCCTGTAACGGGGCAATATCCGCTTCTAGCAAATCAACTTTGCCTTGCAAATCCTGTCAGATATTCTCAGTTGCAAGCTTCATTTGAAGAGGTAATTGCTGAGAAAACTGGATCAGGAGGCGACCCATAGATTCTAATTTGCTGAACATAACGAGCGGAGGATGAATAGCAGGAAGTGGTTGGGATGAAGAGGCGGACAACAAATGAGGGGAGGGTGGTGGAGAGTAGTCGGGAGAAGAGGATGGAGGAGTGGGTGCGTCGGGAATTACATCAGTGATTGCACTAGTAGGCATGGCAACGAGCTCAACAGGGTTAATTGGCAGAGGAAGGGGGATGAGAGGATTCTGCACCAGGACTATTCCGGTTGTATTCTGATTTGTCGCCTCAGTGTTTGCGATCACTACCTCAGCATTAGCAATTACTTCGGTGATGATTTCAGCAACGATCTCCTTGACAATCTCCGCATCCTGCTGATGGGAGTCCGCCCGAGAAGAGACTTCTTCGGATTCTTCCTGGTGGGCACCTTGTTCCTACTGGTGGAGTGGAGAAGAGGGAACTGATGATTCGACATGGAGGGAAGTGGCAGTGTCATGGAAGACTTCAGTATCGTGACCGACAGTTGATCCCTGCACCTGACTTTCAGAGGGGCTTATGCATCTACGTTTTCAGCGAAAAAGCTGAAGCAGATCTTCATCGTCATCATCCTCGTCCTCAAGCATTTGAGTAGATTCTTCATGTAACAAGAAGGGAGCGGTTGGAGGAGGTTGCGCGGCTTGGATCACCGAAAAGAGGAAAGTGAGGAGATGGGGTAAACGGGAACGAGGAAGGTCATTCTTAGCGAGTTGTTTCATAATCGCTACACATTCACGGTGAATGCACCGGAAATAGAAGGATGTGAAATTGACAGGCTCACGGGAAGCGGTATCTATCATCGAATAGAATGGTCGAGCAATACCATATGTGCGTTTCTGTAAATTCAAAGTGGCTACCAAAAATTGCAGAGCTATACGCTCTTGTTCAGGTCTGCAAAGAATGGCATACTCATTAGATGAGTGTCGGGGGAATAATTCTTTCATAGTGGCCACGGAAAGAATTGGACCATTCTCCAATACTTCCCGAGGGAGTCGAAAAGCTTCAGCAAACGTAGCTAACGTAATGACTACACGAGATGGTAAACCAGCAATGGGCCAACACTGCTCTATGGCAGGTGTGGCGGTGATAGCAGAAATGATCTACGCATGGAATGGTTGACACTCCACTGAATGCCAAGGCAATTCAGTGAAGGCTAACAGACCACGAGTGCGCAAATACTCGCTCACTTCGGGAGTGAGGCCTGCACAGAAGGTTGCGACATTCGTGAGAGCTTCCATGGCGTACAAGTAAACACGAGAACACAGAAGACAAAGAATGCACAATCACACAAACACAATAGCGATTATCAGTGGAAAAAACAAGATTAAGTAAGAGCACGGACAACACCAGGCAGCCAAAACCCTAATCATTGCGCAGTATTGGAAAGATATCCTTCATGATTACGGCATGCATGCATGATAAAAAACAGTAACACAAGGCGGCGATTAATCATAGTTAGATACCAAAATGAGGAGATTACGGCCACTGGTCAATCGAAATACGGGAAGGAAAAGAAAAACAAGTGTCCCGCGAAAAAGAGGAGAAAATACTAAAGACACATCATAGGTTATCAGATGGCTGATGATATGGGCGAAGCTTAGAACCATTAATCACTTTTGGCAGGAGAACACCAGTTAAGGTCGCTAACCGAAAAGTTGCTGGTCCCACTTGTTCAGCAATCCGATATGGACTAAACCACCGTAATTTGAATTTTCCAGCAGCGTGATTGGCTTTAGCATTATAAAATAAAACAAGTTGATCAACCGTAAAGACAGGGGTTTTTTGGAAGCGGTCATGAGTACGGGCTTGACGGAGCTGAACTTCTTGGAGAGTCATGAAGCTTTCCCAGCGGTGTTCATCCAATGATCTAAGCGCATCCAACCAAAATGGCAAAGATTCTTCCGACAGTAATTTCTGAGCTAAGGCAACACGCAGACTCAGTATCACTACTTCCATTGGCGCAATAGCTTCTATACCGTAAGCAAGTTTAAACGGAGTTGTTGCGGTTGCCACTTTGTACATGGTCCGGTATGCCCATAATACAGCAGGTAAGAGTTGAGCCCAATGTTCCGGGCATTTCAAGATCAATTTGCAGAGCATATTCAACAGAGTTTTATTGGTACTTTCAGCCAGACCATTAGCACGCGGATAGTACGGTGAGCTGAATTTATGCATAATCTGAAAAGTTTTGAGTCAGTACTTGCAGTAAGTTGTTTGCAAAATGTGTTCCTTGGTCTGTCACTATTTCTAGAGGTAGTCCATATCGAGGGAAGACATCCTTCATCAAACATTTTGCCACCGAAATAGCTGTGGCAGAACATAAAGCCCAAGCTTCCGCCCACCTAGTGGCATAATCTGTACAAGTCAATATGTATCGATTGTTGGTGAGGGTTGCTGGTGGTGTGATTGGGCCAATAAAATCTAGATTCTGAAAGGGTTCCAAAGGTAAGACAGGTTGAAGGGGAAAGAAGTGTCGTTGCAAGGGTTGCCCAGACCGTTGACAGACATCACACTGCTACACAAATTGAACCACATCTCTGTACATTGTAGGCCACCATAGCCCACTTTGCAGAATTTTTCGGTGAGTAAGATCAGCTGCGAAGTGCCCTCCAGTGGGTAAGGAGAGCCATAGCAATAACAGATTCCGCTTCATGTGGAGGAATGCATCGAAGTAAAACACCAGTATGATCTATGTAATATAGTTGACCCACAATCAACCGGAATCGTTGACTGTAGACTACAATTTTTCAGTGCAGAGTAACGGGAACATTAGGAGGGAGACAACCGTCAGTGAGAAAAGTCATTAACGTATCATAGTATGTAAGAGCCATAGGAAGTTCTGCAGATTCTTTAGGAGTTGTCTCGGTGACGTAAATCGCCGGTGTAGTGTCATCAACACCTACCGGAGACTCACCGGAATCCAGTCGAGATAGGAAATCCACCAGGACATGTGTTGTGCCAGGCCGATGAATAACTTCATAATCGAACTCCGTAATAGTAAAACCCATCTTGCCAATCTACCACCTAAATGCTGCTGCCGAACCAAGTACACCAGTGCAGCATGATCCACATGGAAAGTAAATTTCCGGCCTAGGAAATAATGCTGAAATTTCTTAACAGAGTATACCAAACCAAGACATTCGCGTTCTGTCATAGAATAATTTCTCTCCACAGGAGCTAATCGGCGGCTCGCATAGTACACAGGCCGAAACCATTTGTCAATTTGTTGCATGAGGACACTACCAACCGCAATATCTGACGCATCCACGAAGACATGGAACGGTCGGTCCGAATCAGGTGGTTGCAGGATTGGGGCCTGCATCAATAAGACCTTCAACCGATCAAATGCACTTTTGCACTCTTGAGTCCATTTGTACTTCCGCGGAGCACTGGTCATAAGCCGATTAAGTGGTGTCGCTAAATGAGCTAACCACCGTAAATGTCTGCCATGCCACCGGATTTGGCCAAGAAAGCGCATAACTTCTTTCAGTGTTTTTGGGACTGGTGCCTCCAACACAGCTGCTACTTTATCCGGATCTACCTGTATTCCTTGTTTAGAAATGATATGACCAAGCAGTTTGCCACAGGAGACTGCAAAAACTGATTTGGTAGGATTCAAACATAATTGATACTCTCGGCATTTTTCAAAGCAGCATCGTAAATGATACATGTGCACCGAACTATCACCAAATAAGGAAAAATCATCCAAATATACTTGCATGAACATGGTCAAGTAAGGTGAAAAGACCTCCTGCATACATCTTTGGAATGTACTCGGGGCATTCCGTAAACCGAACCACATGATGATGCAAGCATAGACACCTCAGTTCGTGATAAAAGCTGTCTTTGGGATATCTTGTTATGCCATCCTCACTTGATTATATCCATTGTAGCCATCCAGAAAAGAATACATTTCATGACCGGCTACCCTGTCGAGCATTGTATCTAGAAAGGGGAGAGGGAACGGATCCGGTACAGTGGCTGCGTTAAGTTTTCGATAATCAACACAAATGCATAACTGTTTATTTTTCTTCGGCACTATCACTATTGGTCATATCCACTCAGCATGCTCAATTGGCACAATAAATCCCACCTTCAATAAACGATCAAGTTCAGCGTTCACCTGTGTCGCATAGTTAAGGTTCATCCTATAACTAGGTTGTTTGATAGGCCTCGCATCAGGTTTTAGTACCACTCAATGTTGATAAATCCGTGGGTCAAGGTCCTTCATGTCTCTGTAATCCCAAGCGAAGACTTCTACGAATTCACGCAGGAGTTGTACCAAATCTTCTTTGAATTTCTCTGCTAATCCGGCCCTAATTTTGACTGGCCTCGGGTTGACCGTATCTGCCAAATTGTATGTGACCAACTGATCCTCCGGTACATAAAACTGTCGAGGCCTTGCCAAGTCATCAGCTGGCTACAACAGTTGTTGTAAGGTCGATTCATCCATAATTATATCGGCATCTGCTGCTACCTCTTCGGTCAGTGGCACGACCGTACAAACTGTTGGGCTCCAGGTATCTGCTACTGACTGTAAGTCTACAATACCTAATGAGATGAGGTCCTTATTGGTTTTAAGGAAAGCTTCCTCCTCATCATCAGATAACCCATCCAACATATGGACTGGCTCCACTACATATGGTCGTGCATGAAGATCACAAGGTTGCATAGCATCCAATTTAACTACATATTTCCGGTGATTGTCTTTGAAAATTAACTCTTGAGTTGACCAATCCTGTACGACTCTGGCTTGCTTTAGCCATGGTCGCCCGAAGAGTAAGTTGTAGTCGAGGCTAGATTCGTGTAGCTCTAGTACTACAAAAGTCATTTTAAATGTGCTTCCCTGCAGGGTTATCGGGATGTTACATACTAAGCCCACCGGATGGACTCGTGATTGGTCTGCCATTCGCACAAAGAATTGCACTGGTTCAATTTGGGTCCAACCCAGTTTCTTATAGAGTGTAGCTGTTGCAATATTCACACCAGACCCGCCATCAATTAAAACTTGGGTAATCTTCTGGTTTTTATACCAGACGGTAATCAGTGGAACTGAATGATCCACCGTAGAATCCATCTCCGATTGTATAGTAGCAGTTGTCGGAGTACATGAAGGTTCGGGACTAACCTGCTGTTGGAACTGCTGTCTTACTCCTGGAACTAAGGCAAGCAACTGTCCCAAAGGGAGTGCGATTGAGGCCTTAGATAGGACGTCCCATATCTGATTTGTTTGGGTTGTGGTTAGCCCTGATTCTGGTGGTGATTCTAATGTTGTGGAGGCAGAATTCTGTTCATTCGATCTTGCCTGTGGCAGAGGGGCCGGTGTTACCAAAATGGGAAACACAGTCGGCTCCTTAGCTGTCCATTGACTAGCCTTTGCAAACATCCGCTGCTGCTCACGAATTCCAGGCTTGAAAACTTCAGCTGCTGGTTGTAACTGTTTACCTGATCTTGTCTGGACTACGGCTTCTTGTGACTCAACTGGGGAAATATAAACCATGTTAGTCATCCCTGTCGTTCTTTCTTCCTTTTGTCGTACTCCGCTGCTTCCTTGCAAAATCGACGGATATGGCCAACCTCACCACAAAAATGGCACCGAGGGGGTGGGAGGGAAGTACCTTCCGCCGATGTACCTGCCTGCCATCGATTTTGATTAAAGTTGTTACTTTGCGGTCCTTGAAAGTTCCTATATCCCTGCTGCTGGTTGGGTCGCAATTGTGGTGGCACATAATGGGTGGTTGGCTGACCTGGTTCCTGTATTATAGCATTTACGGCTACTCTACCTTGCACCATTGCATTATATGCACATGTTTCTGTTGAGTGTCCCGTTGTGTTACAGATGGCACAATACATCTGGTTGAGGGCACATGTAGAACTAGTGTGACCTGGATTCTTGCACTTAGTACAATACACTTGTTTGGATGGATCATCAGCTACGTTTTAACTTGCTTTCAACCATTCCAGGTCCTCCGTAAAACCTCCAACTTTGTGCTCCAACTATAAAGCCATTGCAATTACAGCGCCCAATGTCATTCCGCCCACACAGCGAATGATCATGATTTGTCTTAACTGTGGGTTCAGTCCGTTAATGAACCATTGTGTTATGACATCATCTGGCAGATTGGCATGTGCTGGGGGCAACTGCCTTAAGTGAGTTCGAAACAGTGTCGCATACTCCTGGACATTCTGGTGTGGTTTCTGTTGATTGTTCTGCAAATAGTCAAAGATTTTTGCAGGGTTCTTCTTCAAACGAAACCTCTATAAGAACGCGTCTCTCACATCATCGTAGTTACCGAAATGATTAATATCATATTCAGTCAACCACCTTGTTGGTTCATTAACCAATGTGGCTTGAAATACAATGGCCTTGTACGCGGGATCCGATGGATGATTCAACACTGCATAACTGATCTCAAATGTGCGAACATGTGCGTCGGGGTCATCTCTCGGAAATCCACTGAATTTTGTATATGTCACTCCAGTTGGAATTGATCGAAGTGGAATGATTGGTTGTGGCTGCTGCTGTTGTTGCTGCTGAAACTGCGGTTGCGGCTGTGGAGGTGTTTGTTGCTGTGACTGTGAACCACTCATGGTGCTATTGTGGGTATTATTGTTGTTATCTGTATGTTGAGGGGGTATCTCTTGTCCTTCAGAATCTGTATTATTAGCCTGCTCAGTTTCCGGTTCAAAAATGTCATTAATCTCTTACTTAACTCTAAATCAAGTAGCCTTTCCTCAGCCTTAGTATCGAAATTAGGTAGGCTTGCCCCGAAAAGTGGTGAACGTAATAAGGGTCCACCAGGTAGCACTGCACTATCACCGAAAAACTTCAAATTCCCACCAAATGGTATTGAACTTCCACCGAAACTTGTCAAACTTTCACCGAACCAGGTTACCCTTTCACCAGAAACGGTCTCACTTGATAACACAACTTTATCACCGAAAATGGTTGAATTCTGACCAGATACTGTCGGACTAAGTCCGCACTCCGTCTTTGTACAACTAGACGTCACTGTACCTTCTCCAGGAAGTACTGGACTCACACCGGAATTCACCGGAAGCTCATCATGTGTCACCGAACTAGCACCAGAATCACTAGACTGGCTCCGATCCTTCTGCAACTGGACTTAGTTGGCCTGCACTTCTACCACCGAGGGGTGTCCCTAATAAATTTGGAACTGCCCAAGGATGTTGATCTCTCTTATACTTCGGATAGGACTCGTCGGAACGAGTAACCGGCATATATCACTTCTTCAACTAGTGGTTACTATTATCCACTGCTTGTCTTGCGTACTGCTCTTCCCTTACTGATTATTTCCAATTTCCCATCTTCCCACAGACGGCGCCAGTGTTAAAAGCACTTCTATCAAGTTGCTTTTAATCTCGTTTCGGGTTCTTGGGGATGGTTAGGGGTCTGACAGTGCAGAGGCCCTTTACTTGATTTCCCAAACTAACTATTCAACTGAGTAGTAACTATACTTCAAGGCAATAACTTCCGCTACACAGTTACTATGTTCCGGTTATGATTATCTTTACACAGTAACTTATCGCGCGAGTTAACAATCACACAGTCGCACAAACTTATTAATGTGAATGTAACATTACTGTGTTAATATTTAAGACTGCAATTCAACGAACAGAATAATAATACTCAAGATATCGGCAAATCTGCACATGATCTTCTCAGCACAGTTGCCCAGACAGAGTCCGGCAAAGCCGTCTCTCCTTGCCGAAGAACACCGTAATGCCTTTTCATTAATGGATAAAAAGTTACAACTATTCGCTACTCCTTTTCGGTGCATGCGACTATGGAAAATAAAATTACATTATTCCCATCCGGTGGCCTAACACCATGCAATCATGCCTATGAGGAGAAAGAGGCATGGAAACTCCTAAAATCTAGGTAAATTGATTGACAATCCTCTATCTTGCACTCAACCCCATCGATATCCACCATGAAAGGGATCGCTTTTTTGGATTGCTTATTCTTGAGGATGCCACCCATCTCTTTAGTAGGTTTGTTCACCTTCCCTGTCCACCAATCTTTAAAATATACATGTAGATTCTTTCTTTGAATTTCTTGTTCATATCTAAGCATGCCTCTTATTTTATGGAGCCCTATCTGGTATTGAGAGTGACCCATGTATACTTCTTCCTTAAGATGCCTAAGCCTCCGATAAAGATTTTCCTTGCTAACTTGATGAATGTTCTGAAGATACTTTTGAGTCCTGAACAAGATGTGTTGTGTCTTCATGACTATCATCCTCCAATACCTGGCTCATGAGGAGTGGGTGGAAAATGCCTAGTTCTAGGCTACAATAATCTCTTTTTGGATTGAGGGGAATGAGAAGGTTGTCAGATTGGCATGAAACCAGAGGGCTTTCTTGAGATTGATGACTAGCTTGAAGGTAAGCACCATTGGGTAGTGATTAAAGACAAGAAGGTCCACACATTGGGAGAGGGAATGGGGGCCCCACTTATTGATGGTATTTTGTGCAATATAGTCCCTGTCAAGTCTAGCTTTCCTCAAGTCGAATCCATACAAGAGGTTCAACCAAGAGAAAACAACCTTATCTTTGATCTCCACCATATCCAGGTGGAGCGTTACTTGGTCCCATACTTCCTTCTCATGACCATCAATCACATGCCCTCTATTCTCCCATCTGTCAGAAAGTGCCTCCACCATATTAAACTTGACTCAAAGAACAACATTGAGGGGTAGTGATTCTAATGACTGCCAAGTGGCAATTCTTTTTGTATCGATATTGGGAGCATACATGGAGACTATGGTGAATTACAGAGGGCCCCAAAAAGGAAGCACCAATCAATCGATGGTTCTGATCTGCTTGGGTATCCACTAGTCTAACATACCAACTGCTATTGATGCCGATAGCCGAGATGCCATTTCCCTTGGGGCATGTAGTGGAGAGTCAAACATGGGACGATGAAATACATTTCAGTCTCTTTTGAAGATCCTCCCCGTCAATTTTGATCCCTTGAAGATAGATGCAATCTGGGTTTAGGCTTTTATCATGGATCCACTAGTCGATAACAGTCACCCTTGAGGGGTCAGTGGTTTAGGCTTTTATCACAGATCCATTGGCCAATAACAGTCACTCTTGAGGGGTTCCATACATCCTTCTCATGACCATCAATCACATGCTCTCTATTCTCACATTTGTCAGATAGCGTCTCCACCATATTAAAGTCACCTCAAAGAACGACCTTTAGGGGCAGTGAGTCCAATGATTATCAAGTGGAAATTCTTTCCGAATCGATAATGGGAGCATACATGGAGGCTATGGTGAATTGCAGAAGGCCCCAAAAGGAAGCACCAATCCACCAATGGTTCTAATCCACTAGTCTACCATACCAACTGCCATTAATGATGATAGCCGAGCTTCCATTTCCCTTAGGGTCCATAGTGGAGAGCCAGACATGGGATGACGAAATACATTTCAGTCTCTCTTGAAGACAGATGAAGTCCGGGTTTAAGCTTTTATCATGGATCCATTGGCCGATAACGACTCCTCTTGAGGGTTCAAACAACTCTCTAACATTGAAAGAAATGATTATCATTATCGGAGGTTAAGTTCTTTGCAAGCAAGGGCCTTCTACCTCTTTTTCTTGTTTTCTCATTGTCTTTTTTCTTCTAGGTGGAGGGGTGCTTACATAGGAGCTTACCCTTAAGGGGGATTTTCCAAGGTGTCTTAGCTGGTTGTTTTCCTTTGTGAGAAGTCTTCTTTAGAGATGAGTCTGGTATCCTTTCGAGAATTTCGGATCCAATGATCGAGCTTTCGCTATCTTGGTTATCCTTATTGTTGGTGGTGAATCCATCCTCTTTGCTAGTGGTGTATCCTTCTTGGTTTTCTTCCTTGCAAGTGGAATCACCTAGAGTTATATCCATCATTGGGATAGTCAAAGTGATTCATTCCCCCTGATAATCCAAGACATTGACCTCCTTCTCCAAGTTACAAAAAATGTTTGTTTTCAGAGCCATTTGAGAGGGGATCCCCTCAGTAATCCCCTTAGAGCTTCTTCTCCTTCTTCATCTCACTTTTGTGAAGCCTTTTGGGTTCACCTCCATGACTTCAATATCCTTCTCTCTCTCAACATCCAAAGGACGATCTTTTACATGTCCTGGGCCAGTCAACCTTCTTTGTTCTTTGTTTCATTAGCTTTTTCTTGAATTTGCTTATTCTTAATGGATTTTTGTCTCAAAGAAAAATCTTTTATTATATGGCCCTGCAATCCATAGTGAAAGCAAGCATTTGGTAAGTTCTTATATATAATCGCTTGCTCTATGCTTTTTCTTCTCCAATGTCTATGGAAATTTTGGAGGGGAGATCTTTGTTTAGATTTGTTTTGATACAAAATTATGCCATCTTGCATTGAAGGAGTGTTTAGCACCTTCATAGATGAAACCCTTGACATTCTCTCAAGACTAGAGGCTAACCGATGAGTGATACAAGTTCTATTATGAATCCATATAGGAAAAAGGACAGGTTTGGGAGCTCAATCCAAGCAGATAGTGCAATGACTTTGACCTATTTGGAATGAATTCAGGAAACCATTTAGAAAGGCACAAGGTAGTTCACCATACTGTGAGGTGTTGATTTTCAAAGCGTGGAAAGCCATATCCTCATTTTTGAAAACCAAGAGCAGATGATTAGCTGGAAAGAACTAGCTCTTGCTGACTATCAAGCCTCGAGGGAACCACTCCTTATGGAACCATTGTCGCAAGGACTCAAGAGGGGGCTCCAGACCAAACAACTAACCGATGAAACATTTTCTTCTTAGCTCTTCCAGCTTTTCCAAAATATCCTCCCTTTGGAGTGAGATGACTACACGCTTAACACGGAAAAGCTCTAGAGAAGCATTGGAGGTTTTGTCCTCCAATGGTGGACCCACATTACTCACCACCAATGAGTAGGAGATCCCAATCATGAAAAGGGATCCAAAGCCAGAAAAGCGAGCTAAAAGAAAATGCACCCCTGAGCATCTAAGCCATCTTTAAAAGTCGATTTTGCTCCATAGGATTGACTTGAAGATGCCTCTCACAAACAAGCACCAAAGCTAACTAGAAAGGAACTGATACATCACCGCAATCAACCATCGCTTGAAAAGAACTAAGATAACTAATAGAGAAAGTCCCTCCATGACAAAAATAAAGCTTAATAAAGGTGATTAATCAAAATATTTTCTAGTATCTCTCTCTTTTTTTTTCGTGTATCCTCTATGCCTTTGATGAAAGAGGTATTGACTTCTTAGTTGAAAAAAGCATTGAGTTTTTGACGAAAAAGACTCTCGTGTTGAATAAAAGAAAGAACAATCATTTATAGCCACTTGTAATGGTACCTTCACACTAGGTAATGGACCTACATCTTCAAGCGATACATATCACATAACTGTTTTGCTAAATCTCTTCTAATATCCCCCCTCCCCTCTCTCCTTGTGCTTCTACAGACATTAGAAGAAAATTTACAGGTGGAATAAGGTAACTAAACGAGAGTCATTTTTTTAACTTGGTTCCATAGCTCCTTCTAGAGGCACATCTTGGGATTTTAGTTTTTGTGATCTCATGTGTGAATAAGTGGGTGGTAGATCATGTTGGAGTTAGACGTCTATGGAAGCACACGAACATCACAAGGAAGAAGGAGAAGCTTGGAGCACAATACACAATACTGAATGTATTACCACTAGAATGTACAAAGATAAGTAACACGTTAGGGCTATAGGCATATATACAAGCCAAGGGAAAAAAACCTCCTAAAGAGGGAAAAAAGTGTCCCGAAGGTCCTAGTGTGTTCACACACATCACTACCTAAATATATCAACAAATCCCCCTAGGAGTGATGCAGTGAACAAGGAGCTGACACTCATATATAAGGAAGTTACAAACTACGTGGAATCACTCCACAAAAGGAAGTAAGCCCAAAGCTTTGCAGAAAGCTTCAAACTTCTCCCTAAGTAGAGCCTTCATGAAAAGGTCTGCAATGTTCTCCTGCATGCGCACACAAAGAATCTGTCCCTGACATAATGATAATGAACCTCAATGTGCTTAGTGCGAGCATGGAACACAGGGTTCCATGCAACTGCCAATGTGCTCTGACTGTCAGTGAAGATGATGGTGGCAGAAGACTGACCAACACCCAAATCAGCCATAAGGCGTTTAAGCCACACACACTCAACAGTCATTGTGAAAGCTTCCCTATACTCAGCCTCACAATTGGAAGTGGCCACAGTAGGCTACTTCTTGTTCATCAAAGATATACATGAGCTACCAAGCATGAAGCAAAAGCCATTAGTGGACACATGAGTGTCATAGCAACCAACTCAAACACTATCAGAAAAAGCATGCAAATCTAGTGGTAGTGATCCCCCCTTGGGATAAAACAATCCAAGTAGTCGGGGTACCATTCAAGTAGCAAAATATGTGCTTAATTGTCTGCCAATGCTTGACACCTGGGCAATGCATAAACCTGCTCATCTATGAGAAAAAAAACTGAATATTTGGCTGAATAATGCATAAAAAAATCAAGCATCCAACAACTTGCTAATAGAGAACAACATCAAAGGCATCTCCAACATCGTGAAGACTTAATTGCGAACTTGTCTACATAGGAGTGGCACTAGGCTTATAGTCTTCAAGGCCAAAATGCTGCAATAATGTGTCAATATATTTCGTTTGACACAAAGCCATTCCACCATCAATTTGCATAAACTGAATGCCCAAATAATGATGCAAATGCCCCAAATCAGACATCTCAAATTAAGCATGCAAATGAGCCTTAAAATCAGCAATATGCTTGTCATGAGGACCAATGAGCAGCATGTCATCAACATACACAACAATGATCAGAAGCACATTATTAGCACGCTTAACATATAAGGTGTTGGATTGTTCCCAAAACCATGTGCAATCAGATAGGCATGTATCTTTTCATACCAAGCACGTGGTGCTTGCTTTAAACCATATAATGCCTTCTTTAACATGCACACCTAGTTTTCATGCCCTTTCAACACAAAGCCACGGGGCTGAAAAACATACACTTCTTCATGCAAGTCACCATTCAGAAATGTTGTTTTAATGTCCAACTTATGTACATTCCAACCATGATGAGCTACAAGTACACAAATGCTATGAACAGTAGTCATTCGACATGTAGGCACAAATGTCTCTTCAAAATCATGCCTCTTTCATGCACATAACCCTTTGCAACAAGCCTAGCCTTATACCAATCAATTATTCCATCAAGCTTATGCTTCAACTTGTATACCCACTTAGTGCCAATGGCCTTCTTGACAGGAGGCAAGTCACATAAAGATCAGGTACCATTCTTCATTATAGCATCATATTCAGATTGCATAGTAGCCATCCAATTTTCAGAATTTTGTGCTTCATCAAACAAAAAAGGCTCATGCTCATCACAGAGACTAGAGGCAGCCATAGCATAGAAATCTGATGCAAAAGAGGCACTATGAGAGCCTGAATGAGTACAATATGATAGAGGCGCATCTAATTTGTTGTCATGCAAAGTCTGCACCAACCATTTTGGCATAGTTTTTGCCTTCTCAATATCATCTCTCTCATCAACAAGTGCTTCATGTAAATATGCATCGGAAATGGAATGATCTACATCATCACGTGAAACCTGCAAAGGTTGAGAAGTTGCCTCGTTAGGACCAGCACTAGACTATCCACTTGTAAAAAGAGGCAGCAAAGTATCATACACGTCTTTGGAGCTAACAAATGTCTCCTCATTACATGAAAGTAACGACTGAACAACATCTTCCACAAAAACAACATCACGGCTAACCAAAATGCGTTTAGTATGTGGATGATACAGATGATCGCCTTTGCTTTTAGAATTGTACCCGACAAAAAATACATTTTACTGCTTTATCATCCAATTTCATGCGATGTTGTTCAGGCCCTAATGCATATGCCGAACAACCAAAAACACAAAGGTGAGCAATAGATGGCTTACGACCATGCCAAGCCTCATATGGAGTGATAGACTACAATGCTTTAGTGGGACACCTGTTAAGTACATATGCTGCACATATGACATCCTCAAGCCAAAAACTATGTGGTAAAGCCTGACTCTTTACCATACACCTCGCCATCTCCATGAGTGACATGTTCTTCCATTCAACAACTCCATTATGTTGAGGTGTATATGGCACTATACATTGATGTTTTATGTCACTTTCAATGAGAATGCATTAAAGCCTGAAAACATATATTCCCCCCCTCAATCAGAACGGAGGGTGCCCATTTTACATGCTGACATATTTTCAGCCAAAACCAAAAACTATTTGAAGCACATAAGCACTTCAGACTTTGCCTTCAATGGATATACCCATGTTTGCTTGAAAAAATCATCGATAAAAGTCTCAAAGTAAAGGTATTTTCCAAAAGAGGGTGTCTGCATAGGACCATAAACATCACTAAAGCTGAAACTGATAACATATTCTTCTTGATCCTTGACACAAATAAAGCATCTGATAAAGTGAAAGAACTACCATCAACAATACTCAGAATTATCTTACCAACTTTCATGATAGGATAAGAGGAGTTGTTAGTGCATATGACAGTATTCCCTGTAGGGGCAGGCTTGAGTGAAGTGAAGAAATTGTGCTACGAGGTAATATGTTTGGTTGACCCACTATCAAAATACCAAACATCTGAGTCTACTGCAAACATACACTGCTCATGAGAAGATGGATCAAAACTGCAAACAATAGTAAATGCCCATTCTTCATTCTACACAAGATTAGCAGACTCTGTTTTCGGTGTAGAGGCCTCTGCAACAACCATTCCGGCCTCTTTCTTCTTTGCCTCTTTAGTAGCCAGTTTTGAACTGCTCTTAATGACATGATCATTTGCTTTACAATATTTGCGAAACAATTTCTACTTTTCTGATTTCTTCTTATCTTTGTCTTCCTTCTTTGAATGTGCAGCATTTGTAGATTTCTGCTTACTAGTAGATGAGCTCCATTTACCTTTGCCCTTCTGACTAACTAGGAAAGCTTGATCTACAACACACATAATAGACCTATTCTACCTAGACTGATCTTCCTGCAGCAGAACACTAACTAACTCTTCAAATGTTAAGGCATTTGGATTGCCTTTCATCATCAAATGAAGAGTAGGAGCAAAACTCCGATATGAGTCGGGAAGACCCTTTAGAACAATCTGCACAAGTGAACAATGAAGAAGGACTTCATCAGTAGAAATCAATTGTTCCTTCAAATCCTTAATCTTTTTCAAAAAAATGTCCATAGAATCACCTTCATTCATATGCTCAATCTCCAACTGTTTTTGGAGGTAAGCAACACAAGCCTCATTCCTAGCATGGTACAATGTGGTAAGTGTATCCCAAGCATCCTTAATAGTTCTGCAAGAGCGAATGTGAGGAATAATGGCACGTTGGGCAGACAACACTATCAATGCATGTGCCTGAGCATCTCTGCCATCCCAATGAATTTGCTCTACAGTAGGTGCAACAAGAACCGCAACACAAAAAGGAATCTACAGAATATCACCATCTTTGATGCCATCAACATCAGCTTCAGTACCTGTATTTGTAGGTGTAATAGGATGTTTTTCAACACCCTACACAATATTCCACAATCCTTTTGTGACCAATACATGACGCATCATATAAGCCCATAATGGGTAATTCCTACCATCCAAATTATCCTCAACAACCAACATACGGAATACATCACTACTTTTAGCCATGGCCATTGACTAAAATACCCTAATGCAGAAAATTGAGTGTATCTCAGAATGTTGAATAGAACTACCCTATCGAGTTCTACTAAGCCTGTAGAAGACTTCGAAACACTTATACTGGTGAGCCGAAACTTGTATATATCTTTGGCACAAAAGGACAAAATAGCTTGCATAAGCATTGTGATAGTGCATTCGAAGGTTGAAACGAGCTCATATTTCGATTTTGGTACCACATAGCGAAGTTCTTTTGATCTCCTAAACACTCTGAGTATGCTCACTGAATTTCGTGTGATTGTGAGACTACGATCGAAGGGGTGTCGACGATGCCCTAGATGAAGTGGCAACCTGACATGATAACAATTGTTGGAGTTAGATGTCTGCGGAAGCACACAAACAACACAAGGAAGAAGGAGAAGCTTGGAGCACAATACACAATATTGAATGTATTGCCACTAGAATGTACAAAGATAAGTAACTAGTTTGGGCTATAGGCGTATATTCAAGCGGGGTGAAAAAAACCTCCTAAAGAGGGAAAAAAAGTGCCCCGGTACGTCTGTTCACACACATCACTACCTAAATATATCAAGAGATGAGAGTAATTTATGGTATTTCCAAGTGGAATAGTGTCACTTTTGATGGATATTCCACTACCTTATGTGAAACCACACTAAAGCCCAATTCAAATTCAATGGCGGCATGTCTGTGCCGTACGCTCAATCTAATGAACATTTACCACGTGCGAAGGTTCTAGCCTTTGGCTTTTAGACTGCACAATGGAACTAGTTAATTCATAGCTGACTTGGCATTACAAAATGTGAATCAAATTTTTGACCCCCCAACATTCCACAAATCCTTACATGGACTATATTATTCTTTATAGCATCTTCACTATGCACCCAACTTTCAAATTGGACGTTTTGACCACAAAAATGTACAAAATGCAAAATTGAAATAGAATCATTCCACCTTTAAGTGTGAATACATGAGCAACAAAAGAGCCTACTTTTTTTTAGTTCTAGGTGGATATTGAACATTATTTATCTTTGTTCCACCGCCCCAATGTGAAACCAATCTAAGAATTAATTTCTTACTTCTTTTACCAATTTGGGTACCTTAATCATGTGTAAGAAATCCATTAAGTAAAGGGCTCTATGGTTGATTTCGAACTGGGGCTCCGAAACTACGAGAGAAAGAGAAGGTGTTGTGCCTGGAGCCACGCAGCCAATAGTTAAAACTTTAAACATTTTAGTTTTCAAGTTATCCCGCCCGGTCCCAGACGGCTGGTCTAGCGGTTGAATCCCTCGCCTCTTGAGGCGGGGGCGTGGGTTCAACCCCCCAGTGCTGCGCGGGACGTCTGAGCCTTCGGGCGTGTAAAACCTGGCCTTCGGGCGTGTAAAACCTGGCCTTCGGGCGTGTAAGTCTGGCCTTCGGGCGTGGAAACCTGTGCCTTCGGGCGTTGTAACCAGTCTGAGTCTAAACCCCTGTTCTTGTGGGATAAGGGGGGTCCCATGGGTACTATGCCCTTCCTTGTACAGTTGCAATTTCAAAGTTAAAGTCCGGGGGAGTAGGCCTCGGCCGAACCTCCATTTAAAAAAAAAAAGTTATCCCGCCCTATGTCAACAGCTGAATGGCGACATCAAAAAAAATAAACGTGTTCAGTACCGAAAAAAATAACTATTCCGCCGTCTGAATGCAGCCTGAATTGCCCCTGCCCAGAATTCTACGTACATAGCTATTGGGTAGAGGCCCGTATGTTGAGGTTTCATCTCATAACGGACCTTTCATTCCACTCGCTTAGTTGAATGAAAGGAAGCAGGGCAATTTCTCAAACAATTTTGAGAAATTGAGAGTTTTCGTAGGCTGCACTGCTTTCAACTATTTTAGTCTGTTTATGCATATGGCTAGGGTTCAAGTCTCGTTTAGGATTGGATGCCTCAAAGTTCTTCAAGATGGGTGCCTTTACATACTTTACGAGGTCGGGTGTGTGTCTTTCCACTTCATTGTACTCAAAAAAAAAAAAAAAAAAACTATTCCGGTTTCATGTGTGAATAAGTGGATGGTGGAGTAGAGTAATTTATGGCATTTCCAAGAGGAACCAGACTAAAGTCCAATTCAGAGTCAGATTCAGTGGCGGCACATCTATGCCGTATACTCAATCCAATGGGCATTTACCACATACAAAGGTTCTAGCCTTTGGCTTTCAGATTGCACAACGAAACCAGTTAATTCATAGCTGACTTGGCAGTACAGAAGGTGCACCAAATTTTCGACCCCCCTCCACCCCAACGTTCCATAAATGCTTACATGGACTAAGGACAATGAAAATAATAATTTTTATAGTATCTGCACTACGCATGCAACTTTCAAATTGGACATTTTGATCATAGAGATGTACACAATATAAAATTGAAATAGAATTGTTCCACCCTTAAGTGTGAATACATGAGTAATGAAAGAGTCTACTTTTTATTTATCCTTGTTCCACCACCCCAATGAGAAGCCAACCTAAGAATTAATTCGTTACTTCCTTTGCCAATTTAAGGTAACTGTGTAAGAGATCCATTAAGTAAAGGGCTCTATGGTTGATTTCAAAGTGGGGCTCCGAAACTATGAGAGGAAGAGAAAGGTTTTGCCTAGAGCCATTGAGATATTGAAAAGTCCTCCGGTGCTCTATTCACACACACTTAGAATATAATTAAAAGAATTCCATAAAAAACCGATGTGACAACTCTGAGTGCCTTGAGGCGAGGGGTTGGAACAACAATCATAAAATTGTTCCACGTCATTGCTTGCAAAAATAGATGGCATTCCGCATTATGTGAAGAGATAACGAGAAGAGGTGGAAGTTGCAAATACTCATTGGTCAATCTTTGAAGGGTACCCTCAGAGTGGCTTCACATAGAGAAGCAACACATTTATGTCGTCCATGTGTATAAATATAATTGGAAAAGAAAAACTCTTTTTTTTTTTTTGGTTCACATTGTTTAAGGTTGTGTTGCATATGATGCATATTCCAAATGAGTTGAGGAAGAAACTTGATCTAGAAGCAAAAAAAATGTATCTTCATTGGGTACTCCCTGAGCAAAAGGGATATAAATGCTACAACACAATCACACATAAATTGAAGGTAAAGGGAGATGTCATGTTTGATGAAGTGACAAGCTTTTATGCTGATGCAACAGAAGGACTTAATGTTCACTCAAATGACAAAAGGAATCTTGAAAACTCAAGTGTAGAATCTCAAGTCTTGAGAGGACCGGATGTGTCACTTAACAATAATTCCAACTCAAACCTGTGGAGTTGAAGATTGCATGGAAATTGTAGTCAAGCAAATTCATCGACTACATCCAAAAAAAGGTTAAAAAAAAAGTTTTTTGTTGGTAATAAAACATGTGTAAATTTTGAAGACATTGATGGAGAATCAAGCTCTTCAAAAAAGAGCCTTGATGAGGAACTTGGATTCCCTCTATGAAGACTCCAAGAGTAAAGAAAACACATGCAGATGATACAAGAAGAAGAAGTGACCTGAGACCGAAAAGATCTAGGAGGATGTGGAGTTCAATGCAACTATTAACATATGATAGCTAAATGGCTCATCATTATGCATACATGACCAAGGTAATATAAGATTCTGAATCTTGTTGTTTTGAAGATTCAATTGGAAATGCAAATTGGGAGAAAGCTATGGATGAGGAGATAGGTTGCACTTTACAAAAACGAAACATCGAAGGTGGTTCCATTGCCACAAGAAAAAAAATCCATGTTGCAAGTGGGTTACAAGGTAAAGCATAATGCCGATGGTAGCATAAGAAGGTATAAAGCACGATTGGTAGCAAAAGGATATGCAAAGACATATTGCATTGATTATGAGGGATCTTTCAACCCTATAGCTAAAATGATTACAATTAGAGCACTTGTTGCATGGGTTACATTGAAAATTTTGCATCAGATGGATGAGAAGAATGCTTTCTTACATGGTGAGTTGCAGGAATAAGTATACATGGACCAACCACAAGGATATGAGGATTCAAAGCATCTTGAGTATGTTTGCAAGTTGAAAAAGGCTTTCTATGGGCTTAGACAAGCCCCTCGTGCTTGGCATGCAAGAGGTATTGACTTCTTAGTTGAAAAGAGCATTGAGTTTATGTCGAAAAAGGCTCTTCGTGTTGAATAAAAAACAGAACAATCATTTATTGCCACTTATATTGGGGCCTTCACACTAGGTAATGGACCTACATCTTCAAGCAATACATATCACATAACTACTTTGCTAAATCTCTTCCGACATCCCCCCCCCCTCCCCCTCTCTCCTTCTGCCTCTGCAAGCATTGAAGAAAAGTGGAATAAGGTAACTAAATGAGAGTCAATTTTTTAACTTGTTCCATGGCTCCTTCTCTATTCATATTGGGCAGAGGCACATGTTAGGATTTCAACTATTCCGGTCTCATGTGTGAATAAGTGGGCGGTGGACCAGAGTAATTTATGGCATTTCCAAGTGGAACAATGTCACTTTTGATGGATGTTCCACTACCTTATGTGAAACCACACTAAAGCCCAATTCAGATTCAACGGTGGCACATCTATGCCGTATGATGAGCATTTACCATGTGCGAAGGTTCTAGCCTTTGGCTTTCAGACTGCACAACAGAACCGGTTAATTCATAGCTGGCTTGCCAGTAGAAAAGGTGCACGAGATTTTTGACGCCCCTTCTCCCTTCCACCCGAGCAGTCAACAAATGCTTACATGAAGTAAAGACGATAATAATAATAATAATTTTTATAGCAATTGCAATATGCAGCCAACTTTCAAATTGAACGTTTTGATCACAAAAATATACACAATACAAAATTGAAATAGAATCGTTCCACCCTTAAGTGAAAATACATGAGGAGCGAAAGAGTCTACTATGCCCTTTCTTGTACAGTTGCAATTTTAAAATTAAAACTTGGAAGAGTAGGCCTCGGCTGAACCTCCATATTAAAAAAAAAAAAAAAAAAAAAAAAAAAAACTTTAAACATTTTATTTTTCAAGTTATCCGCCGCTCTATGTAAACATCTGAATGAATGGCGACATCCAAAAAATAAAAGTGTTCAGTACCGAAAATATATAACTATTCCGCCGTCTGAACCGAGCCTGAATTGCCCCGGGCTAAATTCTCTTGACTGTTCAAAATTCTACGTACATAGCTATTGGGGAGAGGCCCGCATGTTGAGGTTTCATCTCAGATTGGACCTTTCATTCCACTCGCTTAGTTGAATGAAACGAAGCAGTGGAATTTCTCAAACAATTTTGAGAAATTGAGAGTTTTCGTAGTCTGTACTGCTTTTGTTAGAACACAACGAGCTAAAAATGATGCTTTTCCCGACTATCAAACCACCTACCCTGGAGCATCAAACGCAATGGGCCTCGTCCTCTTGCGAAGAGGCGTTGCTTGCACAAGAGGAAGGAGATTTCGAAGAGAAGGTAGGTTTTCCTCGTCTCCGTCACTATTCTTACATTGGAAGTTCTCTCATCATCTTTGGATTTCGAACAAGTTAAGTGCAAAAAGCATCGCCGTTCCCTGTCATTTTCTTCTGCACAAACGAAGATGGTCTTCACTCAGGGGATCTTACTTTGCCAATAGGCCCTGGATATAATCATTTGCTATTGTTATTAGTATTTCTTGTGTTTTAGCCAAAGCCATATCGTTATTTATCCTTTCTTTTTTTGAGTTTTGACTTCATTTCGTGTTTTTCTATATATAAATGTCTGTGTGTATGCCTAATTATCCGTCTCCTTTATTGTTGCTGTGTTTTCATGTGTATACGCTGATTGTTAATACTAGTATCATTACATGAAAATATTTTGTTTTAAGCTTTATTCTTTCTTGTTTCTTCTTCATATTTCGTTGTTCCTTTATATCTATTAATGGATCGCTGTTGCTAATATTTTACTTGTTTGTATTGCATGATTGTTTTTTGATGTTAGATAGTTTGGGCCTTATGAAGATTTAAATAGTTCAACCCGTAGTTTCAATCAAATTCATGGTTAAAGAACTTCAAATGTCTACGAACATCTTGAACACTTAATCTTTGAGACATTATTTCAAACTTTGGTTTTATTTTTTTAATTAATTGATTTATTTATTTTTTGTTTTTGAAGTTTGCTGGATTAAAATCAACAGTCAACTTGATCTCAACGTTCCTTTGTGCATGTTGTACACTTTTTTTGCACTTTTCTCATGCTTACTAAAGTTTCAACACTTTACGATGGCATCTATATACTTGAAGTAGAAGAACCAAGTATTTGCATAAATCAAATCTCCATGGACAATAACTTTGTTCCTCAAGCATTTGGCTTAAATGCTCTAGCATCTCTTAAACGCTTTTCTTATTTGTATAGAATTGATAATTTGTAGAGGAAGATAAGGCTCAAAACAAAGGTTGAATCCGATTGTGTGGCCATTGTGAAAAGCAATCCGAAGGCTCAACATTAATGTAGATTTAAGTACTTTGGAGTATTCTCATATAGGGGATGGTTGCTTTGTGCATACCAGCATGAACACATATATGGAACTTAATAACTTTAAGTGCTTGTAAATGCATTGGTACTCCTCAGGGGTCAAAGATGAAATTTCTGAGTTATAGACTTCATCTCATAAAAAGAAGGAAAAGATGCTAGCATAATAATGATGAAATTGAAGAATGCTTTTGAAAATATACCTAAAATGGAACTTGATTTATGACATTTGAAAGTGACACTAATAATCCAAACATTAAGTTTGGAGGAACATTTTTCTATTGGAAAATCCTATAAAGAAGCCAAAGAGAAGCATTGCACTACTTGCTTGAGGCATTTAAAATATGAGGAGGAAGATTAGATCTCTATTGGAACTTGGGTCATATGTGTGGGGGATATGCCATCCTTCAAGTTTAGAAGCATCTCCTTCATGGATGTGATTGTAGATATTGGGAAAGTAGGCTCCAACTATTTGTCACTTTCATATATAAATGTACCAACCAAGCATTCATGTAAAAAAGTGGATTGCATAGAGCTTGAGTTGATTATTGAATATGAAAGGAAGAAATTTAGAGATTTTTATTGTTCACAATGATTGGTTTGTTGAAAGACAAACCAATCAACCAATTTTGTTGTTTTCATTATTTGTGATGGTTGGTTTTTTGTAAGAAATTTGAAGAGTAGGCTATAACTATTTGTCATCTTTGTAACTGAGCATTGTGTAGTAACCAAGCATTCATGTGAAAAACCGGATTGTATAGAGCTTGAATCGGTAAATATCAAAGACGGATGGAAGAAATTCGGATGTTTTTATTGTTTGTGATTGTCTTTTTTGTTGCAAGGCATGCAAATTGTGAATGTGGATGCTCCATCTATTTATGGCTTTTTATTTTTGAAGATTGTTGACATAAGTGGAGAACACAATTTTGAAGAATTCATATTCGTATATTGGAAATGGACTCCATTTTGTAGTCCTACTTGTGATGGATAATGCAAAGGATTATATGTTGGCTCAACGTTAGTAGAATGTTTGGATATATATATATATATATATATATATATATATATATATATATATATATATATATATATATATATATATATATATATATATATATATATATATATATATACACACACACACACACACACACACACACACACACACACACACACAC
>CM035415.1:17179183-17269183 GCA_020310875.1 Ceratopteris richardii | reverse complement strand
TGTCACACACATACACATCCATGTATGTGTCTATCTATATATACACATTCCTCCCCTCCCCCCCTCTTCCTCTCTTTTTCTTTTTTTTCTCTTCTCCTTCAACAAAAAAAACCCACTATCCCACTCCACTTACCCCATGCCACTCCACCCTACCACACACCACACATAAAAATAGATGTGCATGCGTGTGTGTGAATGTGTATGTATGGTTGCATGCATGTATGTATTGTACACACACACATCAGTCCACCCACCCCATGCCACTCCACCCTACCACACACCACACACACACACATAAAAATAGATGTGCATGGCTGCAGGCATGTTGGGTATCTTGACACCTTTGAAGTTTGTATGGAAGAAAGGTTCTTGGCATTTTGACTACTCTGAAGCCTTTCTCTGTTCAGGGCCATCATTGTGTTTCCAATTGTTCTGCTATCTCTATTGTCATCTGCGTTGTAGTCATCATCTTAATTTTCATCTGGATTAAGCCTACTACCGTAGCTGCTGTGATGAACTTCAGTTCTTTCAGCTAATGAACCTTTATTTATTTGTCTCTTTGTGTAGTGTCATGAGATAAGGATGGCCAATGCAACTTTGATGCCAATCGGTAAGATTAATGTTGATAATGATCAGGATGAACTTGAACCTGATGGTGAAGAAGATGATGCAGACAATGTAGAAGAAGAAAGTGAAGGTGAAGATTTTGACCAGGAGACTGGATAAACATGACATGATCCATCTAAAGGGTAAACATAGTGACATGTATTTGCAAACATGGTTATAGGAATTTGGGTGCACAGTTGTTTACATGTGACACCTTGAGTTCAAAACTGTGTTCCATTGTAAAATTGAATTCAGTAACGCACATGCTTATCAGTTTATAAGGTAGTTTATTACTGTTTCTGTGATTATCTGAGTCTTTGATACAGCTCTTATTCAACATACTAAGAAACATGAATCAGTTAAATGTGCTGCAAATTATCTTTTGCATCTGGGTAGATCAGGTGTCCATACCATTTGATACGTGCTAGAAGGCATACACCTACATGTGCTTTTCTGGCTTCTATCCATCTCATCATATCTTTAGGACTCTTGAACTGTCGACAGTGGAGGCTATAGAATCAATTGCAAAAGGTATTCGAAGCAGGTAAGATCCAGTAAGATTGCTTTTTGTGCATGTGATCCTTTGTTTTGTATGGATGTTCATAGCTAATATATGCAAACATATTGGAAGCAATGATAGCTTTCAAATTCCAAACATGGGTTGACAGATATGTGCATTTCCAATAGATCCACTTTAACTTATTCAAAGTGGGTTGCAGGAAATACTTTCAAATGTATGTAGAGTGGTATACAATATACTTATTCAAAATCTTTGATGAAGAAAGTAGATTGATTTTTCAAAAAATAGGGTGTGACCATTGCCATCCATACAGTCACACTCATCCACTGTTCAAATTGAGAAGCATTCATGAAGTCCAAAATTGTGGAGTGGCAGGGAATCTAGCAAATATTTCTGTGCTTGGTATGCAAGAGCATGCAAAGTTGGAGGCAGTAAGAGTTAGTCTTTAGTGTAAGAACAATTACCGGTATACGGAATGATCGAGAGGCAGGTAGATAGAAAAAACGTGCAGTCATGAAGATATCAAAATGAACAGGCAGCAGATAGAGAGTGATGTATGCAATCATTGCTAGACCACTGTATGCTTTGATTACAAAGTTTGAATGGGCTGAAGAGTGTGATAAAACCTTCCAAGAGTCGAAACACAAACTTTTTGCAGCTCTCATATTGACAGTGCCAGACTCGAGTAAGATCTTCCATGCACATGTTGACTTGTCTAGCTAGGCTATAGGTTGTATGTTAACACATCCTTCCATTGAAGGTAGGTTTGATTTTCACATCGCCAATGCTAGCTGACAGCTCAACAGTTCAAAGAAAAATTATATCATTACTAAAAGAGAAGGCTTAGGAATCATATATGCAATCAAAAAACTTAGATATTGTTTGCTTGCAAATAAGTCAAAGCTTTTTTGTCGATCATGAGACCTTTCTTTACCATTTGAATCAACCTTGCAATACAAGAAGATTGATAAGATGGATTTTTCTTCTTATGGAATTTGACATTGAAGGCATTTTCAAGAAAGGTAATGCACACGTGCATGTGGACCACTTTTCAAGGTTGATGAATGGTGAACCACCAAATGGGATATCATATGAATTGCTGGACTCCTATTTGTTCAACTTAGTAGTAGTGCTGGAATGGGGGAAACCACATGTTCCCATGCTCACATATGGTCCTTTCCACCACTACCTCCCATCATATAAGAAAGAAATTAGAGAAGCTAGAGATCTTCAAATAATTGTCTGAAGCATCCATAGAAATAATGAATGAAGAATCTCGTCTTGTTGTGTGAAGAGGATGAAAAGTGGGATCTTATTACCCAAGCCCACATTGCTTGGTTGGGTTGGCGTTTCCCCCAAACCAAAACTTTGCAAAACTTGAAGCAATTAGGAGCTTATTGACCACACATGGCTAAAGATGTTCATGATTATTACTTAGATTGCCAGTTTTGCATGGAAGGGCGAACTATTGAACATTCAACTCTATATCAAGCGATGATAGCCTTTGAATGGAGTAATCTTATTGTAGATTGTCTTCGAGAAGGAATACTTCCCGAAGGTATTAGTCTTGCCAGAAGAAAAGCACTTGAGGAAGAATGTAAGTAGTATTGTCTCATAGGAAACCAACTCTATAAGTAAGAAATTATTTAATTGTGATTATGCATACATGGAAGTGAATATTTCCTTATTCTAGAAATGGCTCACTCGAGTTTTAGGAGGACATTTTTTCCTTGAATGAATAGCCAAGCATATCCTTTTTGTTTTCACGATAGCCTACGTTGCATATGGTTGCAACAAGTCATGTGTAAAGATTTGATATATGTCAAAGAACCAAACATCTCTTTGGAAAAGATCGAATACCACAAGGGCCTATGATGAGTGATAGAGCATTTGCTAAGTGGAGATTTGATTTTGTTGGAACTATTAGCCAACTAGAAAAATGTTGTCATGCAAAGTACATTATAATGGCAACACACTATTTGACAAAGTGGGTAGAAGTGAGAGTTACAACACGTGATGCTCAAACCACTATAAAATTTCTATTCAAAGAGATCTTCATTAGATATGGCTTAGCTATTGAAATACTTAGCGATGGGGGAACTCATTGTATAAATGAACTTATTGAACACCTATTAGACATGTGCCTAATAGTGCACAAGAAATTATCTCCCTATCGTCCTCAAGCTAATGGTCAACTTGAGAGTACTAGAAAGATTCTATGTGTGGAAAACTAATGAAAAACAAGCACTTCGATTGGACAAAGGATTGTACACAATACAACACTAAGAATGAAACCATTCAATATGATGCATGAACAAAATGCAAGAGTATAGAGTTGCATACAATACAATGCTAAGAATGACACCATTCAATATGTTGTATGGACAAAATGTTGTATTGATTGTAGAATTGCTCATTCTTACATAGAGTGGAGACACAAGTGAAATAGTCATGAGTTACCCAACCATGTGGAGTTCCAAGAAAATCAAAGGAAACTCGATTTAGAGCCGAAGCAAGCATTTATGCTGCTAAAAGATGGCAAAAATTCTACTATGATGCTTATATTAAAGATACAGGTTTACGAGGAGACTACGATTTAGTATTTACATTAAAACAACATGCCAAAAAGCTTCAAAAAAGAAGCGATGGACCATTTCTAATCAACAAAATCTTCATTGGATGTGCAATCCAATTAGAAACTCTGGAAGGTGATATTTTGCCCAATTACATTAGTGGATGCCGCATCAAGGGGTATATTGAACCCTTGACAAATCATATAATGGCAAGATTCCAAGTTGCTAAAGGTCAAAAGGCCGAGGACTTAAGAATTAGAGAAGAAGCTCAAGAAGAAGCTACACAAAGGATCCTTTGAAGTAAGCAATTGATGCAAGGGCTTTTTGACCTTCCAACCATATTGAAGTATTTACTATCACATGATCCGTGTAGGAGATGATTGAATCATACCTTAAGAGAGAGGATTAGAAATTAATCCTCAACCATGGCTTTTGGGGCTGGTGGTTAGTCCATCACACTCCTAACTAGGAGATTGTGAGTTCAATTCCTCACATTGGTATCAAAGTCTAGGTGAGAAACTTGGGCAAGTTGGAGGTTCGTGCCTCATTTCATCGGCATTTGGAAAAAGTGCTTGACCATGGTGAGTATGAAACCAGTCTTAGATGAAGGCGTGTGGGCATTTGGGCACCAAGAAGGGCTGGATAGTTCCAAATTTGGTCCCGGTGCTAGTGTTTGGGATTGGTGGAAGCACTCATGCATGGAAAAGTGGGTCAAAGAGAGCTAGAAGGTTCTACAAGTGAGCGTTGAGGGCAATGCTCAGTCTAAGGGGAAAGGAATGTCTCATAATCCTAGTAGAGGATGGTTGAACCATACCTTAAGAGAGAGGATTAAGAAGTAATCCTCAACCATGGCTTTTAGAGCTAGTGGTTAGTCCATCACACTCCTAACTAGGAGGTTGTGAGTTCATTTTCTCACATTTACATTGAGACTAATAGATGAAACACTATTGGAAACACTATGGTTACATGTCATATTGGGACAGGAAAAGAATGATGACTTAGATATACTCAGAGCTTAGCAAAGAGTGTGATATGTATGTAATTAGCTTGAGCTATGCAGGAAGTCATTTTTCAAAGAGAGATTGACATGATTGACATACAAGGGTGAAAATTATTTTGTCTTGGAGAAACTATGATCTTAATTAACATTGAACGATTAGTTTCTTTAGAAGAAATGAATGACATATGGAAGAGTGAATCATACTAGGTCAGGATTGGTTGAACAAACATTTTGCAATTGTGAATTATTCTTTAGGATTTGTGTATGTTTGTAATAGACATGCATGGAATGAAATCATCTTTTGATCTACCTCACTTTGCACCTGAAAGGGAATGTCTGACTGCATTTCATGATTTTGATTCTTCTATGAATTCAATGAGCCCATTGTGCAAATAGGATCCCATTAAGAGTGAAAGTAAGAACTATACTCAAGACTATAGAGAGGTGAGGATAATTGAAGAGGCAAAGCCTTCAACTAAAGTCATGGACTCTACACCTAAGGAAGATCATAAAAAGGCTATTGTCAATCCTTCACCAAGTGCAAAGGAAAGACAACCTTGAAGAAAATATCATCCAAATCATCATCATCCATACACAAAAAATTGACAAGTTTGGGTCCCTAGGGATTTACTTCAAGCTCATCAAGGACATACTCAAAATTGGATACCTAGATCAATTTTGAGCATGAAGCATTGAGTGTGCTCATCTTCGAAAATGGACTAAAAAAACCAAAACAAAAACCCACACCTATAAAGAAGCCTAAAGCCAAGCCCAATAGATGTGAAACACAAGACCATTAGTGACACGATATACCAAATGAATTTGGAAGTGGAAGAAAATACCAAACAAATAGTCATTACCTCAAAGAAGCCTCAAAAGCCCCTACCCGTGAGATTTAAGTGGGTAAAAAAACAAACTCCCATGTCTAAACCTGTTATAAAATCTCTTAAATGGGTGCCTAAGCACAATACAGATTCAAATTCCTTAGGAATTCCCATGAGAGGAATTTTCTTAGAACCCTTAGAGAGGGAAATATGCTCACATAAACCTCTTTTTCAAGTGACCCAAGCTATAAGGAAGCCTCTCTTAGAAATCCTCGATATTGCTAGCCCAACTTTTTTTTTGCATCTTCAAACCCATTTTGCATTCCTTACCTTGCACAAGCACAATTATGAATCTTAAGCATTAGGGGCTTATACACACATTCCATTGTATATATTTTGCATTTTTACTAACAAGTATAACTTCACTAACCAACTAACAGAATTTGGAAAGAGTTGTGCTACCATCATTACTAGAGACATATTACAAGTATGGACACTCCATCATCATGAAGACAAAAAAAAGACGTCCGGTTGTGGAAACCCAAGGAGCTAGTCTACCTACCAACAATGCCACAACCAACCAAGAATGTCACAATCATTGTTGGCTGACCAATTCACAAAACACACCATTACATGAGGTTGTTGAACACACTATCACCATGAGATCATGTTAAAATGGTGTACTTCACTGTAGAATTTCAGTCTATTCATGCATATCCAACTCTAGTAGTAGTCTCGAATGACTTACAAATTCAGGAGTTCTTGAGCCTTTGGCTCATGTTGATGCATATCAATGAATAGAATTCCTCACTGCATTTGAAGTCAAGGAGAAGTTGTTCCTAACTATTGTTGTTAATGAGCCTTAGGACAAAAGGCAAGTAATCAAAGTCAATAGGAATGCTATCATTGGTGTTTTGAAGTTTCCAATGCCAAATGTTAATACCCTCATTACAAAACCCAAGCGTACTACTTTCAAGACCTTTTAGGAGATGTAGAGTGAGGATATAGAGCTAGCCATCAAATTATGTCATGCTAATTTTAATATGAATAAGGCAAATTGCTACACCATGCTAGCTAAGAGCATTGGCAATGCATTTATACATGCCTCTAAACACCCTATATATTACATAGATATGAACCAAGTGGTGTTTAACCAGTTCATCAAAGGACAAAGTTCATTTCAGACACTTAATAAGTTCTTTGATGGAGTCATGCCGACCAAAATCATTTATTAATGTCTCAAAAGGTGACCTCCTATTTGCCACAACCGAAGATGTCCTCTCACATTCTATTGATCACACATCAGTATTCAATACAAGGGCCCAAGCAATACAATCATTATTATAAAGAGATGATATCATATAGTTCTCACAAGAAATAGAGTGCCTAAATCTCATACGAATGAGATGCAATAGTGTCGAGTCATAGCATGAGGCACACAAACAGACTTCTAATTCATCAACCTGTGAAGAATAGACTTCAACTTAGTTGTAGTCCATGACATAAGCAAATGTGATAGACAAGAATCAAGTACAGTGATGAAAATATGTCCCCTCCTTAGCCTCCTAGAAGATGCACAAGTGTGTCCTTCTCCATGCTCAACGTCTAGATCCTTGATGGAGTTGAATGCACGCTATCCGATGCTGTCAAGCCCTTGCTATTTGATGCATTCAAAGATGCATGCTATTTTATGCTTCTAAGGCAACTCCATGTCTGCAGGTTCTCAAAAGGTGGTTGCTCTCTAAATTCTAACTCTACAAGAAGCATGGGTTCATTAACCTTGATTGCTTCCTTGAGATCTCATAAAGTTGGTGAACCATGTGCAAGTTGAGGAGATGTATGTGATGTTGGTACTTGTGTAGCTTCATTTGTAGGGACCATTGAGGTTTGGGGATCTTCTGTTCTTTGAAGATCATCCATTTGGACATGTAGACCCTCATTTTCATCTTTATAAAGGTCCAAAGTATGCTTGAGTTCATCAATAGTGTCCTAAGGCTATGGTATTCTCTTCACACTTCCACAGGTGGCTTGAAGTAATTTAGGATCATAAGCACTCCTCTCCTCATGTATCAATCTATTCAGCTCCGCCTCTTTACCTTGAAACTCTAGTTGTCGCAAATGCATCAGTTCTTCTAGTTGCGAGCATATGGTGCATACTTCAGAAGTGGTGCTTGGAATGGTCTTCAAGGGTACTTCTATGAATTCTAGGCTTTGAGTGTTCAAGAATTGTTGTAGCATGTATTCTTAATGTTTCTGGCTCTTTTCTACCTCATCCATTTTCATTTGCAATTAAATCTTCAATAAAGATCCCCTCGCAAAGAGAGTACTTATATTTGATGATAGCTTGACAATGTCTTCTTATGTGGATACCAAATTTTCTCGTCTCTGCATGTTGCATTAGTTCTTCATGGATTTCCTACTATAATCTTGTAAGATCATTCTACTTCTACGTTTCTTGCTCTAACCTTGGCCTTCTAAGAATCCATTTGATAGTCCTTCAAAAGAGTCAATATCATTTGCATTTTAGTATCTGATGGAGAGGAAGAGGTCTTGATGCTATGGAATAATGGCGATGTTGTATCTAGGTTATCTATCTGTTTGTCTGTCTGTTTATCTACCTATCTATCTATCTATCTATCTATCTATCTATCTATCTATCTATCTATCTATCTATCTATCTATCTATCTATCTATCTATCTATCTATCTATCTATCTATCATATATAAATCTATCTATGTATGGATCTAGATATTGGTGGTGATGGTACTGGAATGGGCATAGATGTTGTGGTATATTAAAAATGTTGAGCGGGAAAATTGAAGCAAAAATTCTTACTCCTACAAATTATAATTGTCTATTTTAAAGTGGTATAATTTTATGTGTAGTTTGCATTAGAACAATTTCATTCTAGACCCTTTGAAATATATTAGCAAATTTCTATACTACTTTTAGATGATTGATTATTGGTATAGATAATCACAGATATAATCATTTCACAACTCCCCACCTACGAATGTTTAATGGATTATGCATACCCTATTAGGGTATTTGGTGATAAATTTTGAATCGTCTATTAATATGATGCAACATGGTGACCACTTACCCTATATCCATCACTTCAACTATTAGGAATACATATACTATGGGTTTTTATGCATACATTCAAGCTTCATTTATGTTTATTCTATCTACAAAGGTACCAATATCCTAGATCTCACATACTTGATTAGTAAATCAAGCAATTATGCACTTTGGATGATTATGTAACAGATAGCAAGAAAGATCTTCTCATAAGATGATTTTCCTTGATGTTGTAGGTACTCTAAAAGTCGATGAAAAGCAAAAGGCTTATTTTTTGGACTAATGATGCTATATGATGGAATCTCACTTAAAACAAGGATACATTTTTTTGACTATGCTTTCTTAGATGTATTGTTACACCTGATGGTGACACTTGGAACTTATCCATTCACCATAATTAATAAAAGAACAATTGTATAATGAATGGGCATAGTGCCCTTGGGATCCACTATATCCCACAAAGTAGGGGCAGGATGGCTCGGAGGCACAACAATGGTGACAGTCTGAAGGTATTTTCAATCAACCATTCTTTTGGATGTTCATCGAAGTTGGTTGCACATCGTTCTTTCCATATCTTCCAAAACACTTCCCCTTTGATGGCATTCACAAGGTCGAAGAGTAGCCAATCGCTTCCCCAAGTAACACTTGCTTCCAATTGATTTGAATTTGTAAACTTAAAATCTTTGCAAGAGTTTGCTAGCTCGAGTGACTACTTGGGCATGAAAAGAAGAGGTGACCAAGGGGTTCTCTATCATTGAGGAAGCAATTACAACATTTAGGGGCCCCATACATTTTATTAGCTTTGATATTGGTCCAAAATCCTTGGTGAAGAATTTGGCACGTGAGTACCAAAAATTTGTTCTCAATGCTTAATCATCCCTTCATTGAGAATGACTTCAACCTTGGTTGGAGCTATGCTTTGAGTTCACTTTACAACCTCAAGTAAGTTCATATTTGTGCTTGTCTACTGTTACCAAGAGGGTCTTTTGGTTCACTATCATGAAGAGAAAACCTTGTGATAGTGAAGAAAGAATCCATAGTGATGTAACTAGACTTAAATGAATGTTATTGGCTCTTTTATATCTTCATCATTTCACACTAACAAAGATATTTTGATGATAAATCTATTCATGCTGATTACAAGGGCTATCTATCATCATGGTAGGTTTGTGATCCCCTAATACTAATGGGGCAAGCTTCCATATGCTTGATCTATAGGCCAAGCAATTGTAAACATTAGGATAAAATGACATTTGTAGTTGTGTTTATGTGAATGAGGGCTCTTTATTTTTGGTCCTTTGAGCTCCCAATTATACTATGATGAAGGGTTTGTGATCCTCAGTAGTTCTTGTACAAGTGGGGTTGAGTTATAGATGTGGAGAGGAACTACTTTGTCTTTGTTCATGTTGGGGACTTTGTTGATTTCGAAGTCATAATAATTTCCTCCTAGATCTTCTATCTATTTATTGAATTTATGCCTTTTCTTGAGTTCTTTGTTCCTCTACATCTTGTCTTTGCCTTTTTGTAGGCTTTCAAGATTTTTTTTCATAAAAAATTCTTGGTAGAGTTAACTTTACGTTAATTGATATAGTTGGGGAGCACTTATCCATCCAAGGTTCCGATTGTATTGCTCCACTTATGGAACTTATGATGATGAATAAGGATCGATATCCTTGTCTTTTTAGCTTCTTTACAATTTGTTTTAATGTGTAAACTACTACTAGATCACCTTCCTGAAGGTACTTTGCCTTGACATGTGCATTGTAATAGGCTTTCTCTTCACTATATTTTTACCATTGTTGAAGGACAAGTCTCTTGGGGATGATGAAGTTACCCAATCTACTTTGATAGCCATGCCCTATCCAACCATGGTTTTTGGTGACTTATAAGCTTGGCATCAAGGTTATTGATTACACACCATGTTGAAGTCCACAAGTGGTCTTTTGTGCTACATGATAAGACCATAAGGCATGATATACTTGCTTGTTCAAGTTACTTGTTTAATTGTTCATTAATTTGGTTAGCATGACACTAAGGACTTTATTGGAAATCTTGGCCTAACCATTGTCTTGCTTATGGTAAGGATCTAATTTCTTCTGAATGGTCAATAATTCCTTCAACATGCTCTTGATAACTTTGTTCATAAAATGGGTTTTCCTATCAGTCATAATTTTAATTTAAATTCAAATTATGTATTTTATTTCTCATATATGATCTCAACCATGGTTATTGCATCATTCCTTTGTGTAATCTTGACTTTGACCCACTTAATGAGATAGCTTTAACCAGAATCATGTAATGTACATGTGATTCTGTTGCGTGATGATTGATTGGGCCTATGGAATATATGCCCCATTTGGGAAAAAATCTCCCTCCATTCACTAGATTTTGCTACTTTGTCAAATGGGACTTGGTGAACACTTATGCCTACCTTAGTTGATTGTATTTCCTATTGTTCCATCTTTTCCAATGTTCATTTATGTAGTTATTTGATCCCAAAGAAAAGGATTGGATTCCATCATTTCCTCCACTACGAGGGTACATTTTACCTAGGTTATATTCACCTTAGCTCACACAAGGTTTCTTATATTTTTGAGGTACTACGATCAAGATTTCATTTTTTTAAAAACTTGCGATATGTTACTTTCAAGCCATTATCTTACTCTGCCATATAATTGGGTAGATTACTTATGCTTGCATTTCCATTTATGTTGCATGGCTCATCCCATCACCATAGCATGAGATGATATTCTTGGCTATTGTATCTTATTTACATATATTTTTGGTATAGGTGATGCAATGGTGATTCTTTTTCCTAGTCCTATAATGATTCATGTTTGATATGCCTTCAAGTTCATCTTTGAGTCTTCCAGAATTGGATCAACTAGAATCAATCTAGCACAATGCTACATGTATCTCACATTTGGGCATGATCAATTTGGGTAGTGTCTCTTTGGCTTTCAAGGAGTTGTGGGGGCAATTTTAACTCTACCCTTCTGATTATTGTACTCATTTATCCCACTTAAGGTTCACCTTTTCGCTCCCATATTTGCACGTGCTATCTCTTTATTTTCCTATGTTTGGAGTTTTGAATGGTTGGTTGTATTCTCCAAGCTAGTATGGATGCTAAAGTATTAGTAGTTATAGGTATTTCATGGGCTCCATTATTTTTTATCAATGCTCTAGTTTTTACATGAGTGATGGCTTCAACCATGATTGGCTCATGTATGATTTTTTCTCTCCTAGAAATTCTAGAACTTAAATTAATTGAGGTGGTTATTTTGAGGTAATTATGGTTCTTTGTAGAATATCAGAATAAATGGTCTTTGCCAAATCTCTCAAAATATACACATTCAATTTTATGTCAGATCTATAATCTGTTTGTATGTACAAATTCTATGATGAATTAATTTTCATTGCATTGTGAAGGACAGCCCTTAAACTTGGGGAGCTCATAGTGATGATCCAAAATGTAGGATTTCTCTTGCATTAGCATATATGAGAGTGGATGGTGATCAATCATTCATCCAATGTGAAGCATGTTCAAACCCATAGTATGGAATTTGTATCATCCAATGAGCTCCTTATCAAGAAATTTATTACTCTATTACAATAAGCAAAGAATAAAGAAGTGCAGATGGTGTCAACACTACATTTGGAAAGGTAGCTCTATTTCTCTTTAAAACATATCTTAAGCTCATGGAAGAAGATGTGTAGCTCATGACCACAAATTTATCCCAAAACCTAAGCAATGAAATCTCCTTTAAAATCACAAGAAGAAAAGTTTCTAGTAGAATAACTAGTCCCTCTTCCGCATCATAATCAATAGGGAACATGGCAACCTAGATAGGCTTAGAAACTTCACTCTACCAATTAAACATTAAGTTCCCCTCCTTTAAAAGCTTAGCACATGAAGATGCCAACAAGCATATTAGGATATTTTTAGCTTTATGCAAAAATAAGATTATTGATCGATGAAAAGATGCCTTTTTTATACTCTTTCTAGAAACATTAGAAGGGTTATCAATTGATTAGTTTAGCCAATTTCCTGACAATCATTTTGTGACTTGGGAGCTAATGAAAGATGCTTTTAAAAATCAATTCCAACATGATAGAAAACATTATTGAATAATAGGAGAGTTTAAGCTTGAGTGTTGGGAGACATTCCCCACATTTTTCACCAATGCCAAAGCACTTAAGGCCAAATTACTAGATCCTCCACATGCCTTTCTTGTCAAAAAGTGGCTTGTTGAGCCACTTCCACTATTTAAGATATGTAGGATCTTGTCGATGTGTAGTGCATGGTGTAGAAATACATATTTAATCAATCAAATTATGTAGAGTATACATCGATCTAGCTATGGCTGGATGTTTTAAATAGACATGGAAGATAGATGTCTTGTTAAGCTCCCCTAGGATAAACTACCAACTCCTATGATCATCCTCAAACTTTCACAAATTCTCTATACCTTCGTCTATCCATGATTAGAGGTTTTAAGAAGATCTGATGGATAGATGTCTTGTCAAGCTCCCCTATGATCAACTAACAAGTCCCATGATCATACAAAGACCTACATTCACATGTACAATCATCATAGTCTCTTAATATATGGAAGGGATTGTAGTTGTTTACTCAATCTCTCGAATAACAATAATATCATCATCTTGTCAAGATAACTCTTTAGGGGAATACCTATCAATATATTTCTTAAATAATCTCACAAGTATTAATACATATTTATGGGGAAACTTCTTGAAGCTATGCTAAGGTTTTGAGCATCACCATAACAAGATCTTTCAAGATGCTCATATTTTTGTCCCACAAATATCTCGTGGAAAGGCTAGTTGGTCTATTGCTCTTTCTTCCATCAAGTTTCATGAACTCTTTCCCAAAATTCTTGAGTACAAGCTTCATCCATATTTTGAACTATGCGTGAAATTACTCCAAGATGGCTCCAAGAATCACCCCAAAAATGCTTCAAAAACAGGCTTCAAAAGCAAAGAATGAAGCTTTGAGGGCCCAAAACATGTTCAAAATAATGTGAAACTTAACCTTTTCCCCTCCTCAAACACCACGAGTATAGCTTAATGGAAAAAGATTTCCAGTTACGCAAGCTTTGAGGAGAACGACACTGAGATGGGTAACCTCCCGAGAAGTATCGAGAACCTATGGGTTCCTTGATTGTTGAGGTCCTCCCTTGCACATAGCGAATGGTGCCAACAATGACTTTGGTGACTCCAATGACAAGGTATGCCAAGATCTATGCCTTGGTCACTGCCTTAGTTGAAAGCAGTGGGTGGGCGAGTGTGTGCATACTTCACTTGTGCAAGAACAAAAAACCTTTTGCTTCACACAACTCTACTTGTGAAGTGGTTGATGCACCATCGTGGATTCCCTTTAATGTGAGCTTCATGATGATAACCTTGAAGAAAATATCATCCAAATCATCCCAACTTTTTTTTTTGCATCTTCAAACCCATTTTGCATTCCTTACCTTGCACAAGCACAAATATGAATCTTAAGCATTAGGGGCTTATACACACATTCCATTGTATTCATTTTGAATTTTTACTAACAAGTATAACTTCACTAACCAACTAACATAATTTGGAAAGAGTTGTGCTACCATCATTACTAGAGACATATTACAAGTATGGACACTTCATCATCATGAAGACAAAAAAAAAGACGACCAGTTGTGGAAACCCAATAGCTAGTCTACCTACCAACAATGCCACAACCAACCAAGAATGTCACAATCATTGTTGGCTAACCAATTCACAAAACACACCATTACATGAGGTTGTTGAACACAGTATCACCATGAGATCATGTTAAAATGGTGTACTTCACTGTAGAATTTCAGTCTATTCATGCATATCCAACTCTAGTAGTAGTCTGGAATGACTTACAAATTCATGATTTCTCGAGCCTTTGGCTCATGTTGATGCATATCAATGAATAGAATTCCTCACTACATTTGAAGTCAAGGAGAAGTTGTTCCTAGCTATTGTTGTTAATGAGCCTTAGGACAAAAGGCAAGTAATCAAAGTCAACAGGAATGCTATCATTGGTGTTTTGAAGTTTCCAATGCCAAATGTTAATACCCTCATTACAAAACCCAAGCGTACTACTTTCAAGACCTTTAAGAAGATGTAGAGTGAGGATATAGAGCTAGCCATCAAATTATGTCATGCTAATTTTAGTATGAATAAGGCAAATTGGTACACCATGCTAGCTAAGAGCATTGGCAATGCATTTATACATGCCTCTAAACACCCTATATATTACATAGATATGAACCAAGTGGTGTTTAACCAATTCATCAAAGGACAAAGTTCATTTCAGTCACTTAATAAGTTCTTTGATGGAGTCATATGCCGACCAAAATCATTTATTAATGTCTCAAAAACAAAGATGACCTCCTATTTGCCACAACCAAAGATGTCCTCTCACATTATATTGATCACACATCAGTATTCAATACAAGGGCCCAAGCAATGCAATCATTATAATAAAGAGATGATATCATGTAGTTCTCACAGGAAATAGAGTGCCTAAATCTCATACGAATGAGATGCAATAGTGTCGAGTCGTAGTATGAGGCACACAAACATACTTCTAATTCATCAATATGTGAAGAATAGACTTCAACTTAGTTGTAGTCCATGACATAAGCAAATGTGATAGACAAGAATCAAGTACAGTGATGAAAATATGTCCCCTCCTTAGCCTCCTAGAATATGCACAAGTGTGTCCTTCTCCATGCTCAACGTCTAGATCCTTGATGGAGTTGAATGCACGCTATCCAATGCTTTCAAGCCCTTGTTATTTGATGCATTCAAAGATGCATGCTATTTTATGCTTCTAAGGCAACTTCATGTCTGCAAGTCTCAAAAGGTGGTTGCTCTCTAAATTCTAACTCTACAAGAAGCATGGGTTCATTAACCTTGATTGCTTCCTTGAGATCTCATAAAGTTGGTGAACCATGTGCAAGTTGAGGAGATGTAGGTGATGTTGGTACTTGTGTAGCTTCATTTGTAGGGACCATTGAGGTTTGGGGATCTTGTGTTCTTTGAAGATCATCCATTTGGACATGTAGACCCTCATTTTCATCTTTATAAAGGTCCAAAGTATGCTTGAGTTCATCAATAGTGTCCTAAGGCTATGGTATTCTCTTCACACTTCCACAGGTGGCTTGAAGTAATTTAGGATCATAAGCACTCCTCTCCTCATGTATCAATCTATTCAGCTCCTCCTCTTTACCTTGAAACTCTAGTTGTCCCAAATGCATCAATTCTTCTAGTTGCGAGCGTATGGTGCATACTTCAGAAGTGGTGCTTGGAATGGTCTTCAAGGGTACTTCTATGAATTCTAGGCTTTGAGTGTTCAAGAATTGTTGTAGCATGTATTCTTGATGTTTCTGGCTCTTTTCTGCCTCATCCATTTTCATTTGCAATTGTATCTTCAATAAAGACTCCCTCGCAAAGAGAGTACTTATATTTGATGATAGCTTGACAATGTCTTCTTATGTGGATACCAAATTTTCTCATCTCTGCATGTTACATTAGTTCTTCATGGATTTCCTACTATAATCTTGTAAGATCATTTTACCTCTACTTTTCTTGCTCTAACCTTGGCCTTCTAAAAGTCCATTTGATAGTCCTTCAAAAGAGTCAATATCGTTTGCATTTTAGTATCTGATGGAGAGGAACATGTCTCGATGCTATGGAATAATGGCGATGTATCTAGGTTATCTATCTGTCTGTCTGCTATCTATCTATCTATCTATCTATCTATCTATCTATCTATCTATCTATCTATCTATCTATCTATCTATCTATCTATCTATCTATCTATCTATCTATCTATCTATCTATCTATCTATCTATCTATCATCTATCAATCTATCTATCTATGGATCTAGATATTGGTGGTGATGGTACTGGAATGGGCATAGATGGTGTGGTATATTAAAAATGTTGAGCTGGAAAATTGAAGTAAAAATTCTTACTCGTACAAATTATCATTGTCTATTTTAAAGTGGTATAATTTTATGTGTAGTTTGCATTAGAACAATTTCATTCTAGAGCCTTTGAAATATATTAGCAAATTTCTATACCACTTTTAGCTGATTGATTATTGGTATAGATAATCACAAATATAATCATTTCGCAACTCCCCACCTATGAATGCTTAATGGATTATGCATACCCTATTAGGGTATTTGGTGATAAATTTTGAACCGTCTATTAATATGATGCAACATGGTGACCACTTATCCTATATCCATCACTTCAACTATTAGGAATACATAAACTATGGGTTTTTATACATACATTCAAGCTTCATTTATGTTTATTCTATCTACAAAGGTACCAATATCCTAGATCTCACATCCTTGATTAGTAAATCAAGTAGTTGTGCACTTTGGATGATTATGTAACAGATAGGAAGAAATATCTTCTCATAAGTGATTATCCTTGATGTTGTAGGTACTCTAAAAGTCAATGAAAAGCAAAAGGTTTATTTTTTGGACTAATGATGGTATATGATGGAATCTCACTTAAAATAATGATACATTTGTTTGACTATGCTTTCTTAGATGTATTGTTACACCTGATGGTGACACTTGGAACTTATCGATTCACCATAATTAATAAAAGAAATATCCTCCCGTAATGGAAAGAGCCTCGCTCGAAAATCCTGTTTGGATAGCTTCGATGTGGGGCAATTCAAGAAAAGTGGGATTCAACACAGGTTTGAGTGCAGTTGAAGAGCCTATCAATTCTTCATTTCTTAAGAATCTAGGCTTGAGAAATAAACTTCTTTTTCTTTCAAGAATTTCTTTAAGAAAGAGTACGCAATTGTATAATGAATGGGCATAGTGCCCTTGGGATCCACTATATCCCACAAAGTAGGGGACTATATCCCACAAAGTAGGGGCAGGAATATATGGAATATATGCCCCATTTGGGAAAAAATCTCCCTCCATTCACTATATTTTGCTACTTTGTCAAATGGAACTTGGTGAACACTTATGCCTACCTTAGTTGATTGTATTTCCTATTGTTTCATTTTCTCCAATGTTCATTTATGTAGTTATTTGATCCCAAAGAAAAGGATTGGATTTCATCATTTCCTCCACTACGAGGATACATTTTACCTAGGTTATATTCACCTTAGCTCACATAAGGTTTCTTATATTTTTGAGGTACTACGATCAAGATTTCATTTTTTTAAAAACTTGTGATATGTTACTTTCAAGCCATTATCATACTCTTCCATATAATTGGGTAGATTACTTATGCTTGCATTTCCATTTATGTTGCATGGCTCATCCCATCACCATAGCATGAGATGATATTCTTGGCTATTGTTTCTTATTTACATATATTTTTGGTATAGGTGATGCAATGGTGATTCTTTTTCCTAGTCCTATAATAATTCATGTTTGATATGCCTTCAAGTTCATCTTTGAGTCTTCCAGAATTGGATCAACTAGAATCAATCTAGCACAATGCTACATGTATCTCACATTTGGGCATGATCAATTGGGTAGTGTCTCTTTGGCTTTCAAGGAGTTGTGGGGGCAATTTTAACTCTACCCTTCTGATTATTGTACTCATTTATCCCACTTAAGGTTCACCTTTTCCCTCCCATATTTGCACGTGCTATCTCTTTATTTTCATATGTTTGGAGTTTTGAGTGGTTGGTTGTATTCTCCAAGCTAGTATGGATGCTAAAGTATTAGTAGTTATAGGTATTTCATGGGCTCCATTATTTTTTATCAATGCTCTAGTTTTTACATGAGTGATGGCTTCAACCATGATTGGCTCATGTATGATTTTTTCTCTCCTAGAAATTCTAGAACTTAAATTAATTGAGGTGGTTATTTTGAGGTAATTATGGTTCTTTGTAGACAATCAGAATAAACGGTCTTTGCCAAATATCTCAAAATATACACATTCAAATTTATGTCAGATCTATAATCTATTTGTATGTACAAATTCTATGATGGATTAATTTTCATTGCATTGTGAAGCACAGTCAAACTTGGGGAGCTCATAGTGATGATCCAAAATGTAGGATTTCTCTTGCATTAGCATATGAGAGTGGATGGTGATCAGTCATTCATCCAATGTGAAGCATGTTCAAACCCATAGTATGGAATTTGTATCATCCAATGAGCTCCTTATCAAGAAATTTATTACTCTATTACAATAAGCAAAGAATAAAGAAGTGCAGATGGTGTCAACACTACATTTGGAAAGGTAGCTCTATTTCTCTTTAAAATATATCTTAAGCTCATGGAAGAAGATGTGTAGCTCATGACCACAAATTTATCCCAAAACCTAAGCAATGAAATCTCTTTTAAAACCACAAGATGAATAGTTTCTAGTAGATCAACTAGTCCCTCTTCCGCATCATAATCAATAGGGAACATGGCAGCCTAGATAGACTTGGAAACTTCACCCTACCAATTAAACATTAAGTTCCCCTCCTTTAAAAGCTTAGCACATGAAGATCCCAACAAGCATATTAGGATATTTTTAGCTTTATGAAAAAATAAGATTATTGATCAGAGAAAAGATGCCTTTTTTATACTCTTTCTAGAAACATTAGAAGGGTTAGCAATTGATTAGTTTAGCCAATTTCCTAACAATCATTTTGTGACTTGGGAGCTAATGAAAGATGCTTTTAAAAATCAATTCCAACATGATAGAAAACATTATTGAATAATAGGAGAGTTTAAGCTCGAGTGTCGGGAGACATTCCCCACATTTTTCACCAATGCCAAAGCACTTAAGGCCAAATTACTAGATCCTCCACACGCCTTTCTTGTCAAAAAGTGGCTTGTTGAGCCACTTCCACTATTTAAGATATGTAGGATCTTGTCGATGTGTAGTGCATGGTGTAGAAATACATCTTTAATCAATCAAATTATGTAGAGTATACATTGATCTAGCTATGGCTAGATGTTTTAAATAGACATGGAAGATAGATTTCTTCTTAAGCTCCCCTAGGATAAACTACCAACGCCTATGATCATCCTCAAACTTTCACAGATTTTCTATACCTTCATCTAGCCATGATTAGAGGTTTTAAGAAGATGTGATGGATAGATGTCTTGTCAAGCTCCCCTATGATGAACTAACAAGTCCCATGATCATACAAAGACCTACATTCACATGTACAATCATCATAGTCTCTTAATGTATGGAAGGGATTGTAGTTGTTTACTCAATCTCTCGAATAACAATAATATGATCATCTTGGCAAGATAACTCTTTAGGGGAATACCTATCAGTATATTTCTTAAATAATCTCACAAGTATTAATACAGATTTATGGGGAAACTTCTTGAAGCTATGCTAAGGTTTTGAGCATTGCCATAACAAGATCCTTCAAGATGCTCATATTCTTGTCCCACAAATATCTCGTGGAAAGGCTAGTTGGTCTATTGCTCTTTCTTCCATCAAGTTTCATGAACTGTTTCCCAAAATTCTTGAGTACAAGCTTCATCCATATTTTGAACTATGCGTGAAATTACTCCAAGATGGCTCCAAGAATCACCCCAAAAATGCTTCAAAAACAGGCTTCAAAAGCAAAGAATGAAGCTTTGAGGGCCCAAAACATGTTCAAAATAATGTGAAACTTAACCTTTTACCCTCCTCAAACACCACGAGTATAGCTTAATGGAAAAAGATTTCCAGTTACGCAAGCTTTGAGGAGAACGACACTGAGATGGGTAACCTCCCGAGAAGTATCGAGAACCTATGTCTTCCTTGATTGTTGATGTCTTGCCTTGCGCATAGCGAATGGTGCCAACAATGACTTTGGTGACTCCAATGACAAGGTATGCCAAGATCTATGCCTTGGTCACTGCCTTAGTCGAAAGCAGTGGGTAGGCGAGTGTGTGCATACTTCACTTGTGCAAGAACAAAAAATCTTTTGCTTCACACAACTCTGATACTAGTGAAGTGGTATGATGGTGATGCACCACAATGGATTCCCTTTAATGTGGGCTTCATGATGATAACCTTGGAGTAGAAACAGATCTCCAAATGACACGCAAGTACTTTGCATGGGGCCTATAGAATATGCAAGAACCACACAATACACCAAGATCACAAACACAAATTTCCTAGGTTCTACAAATGCGTTTAACCTTGAGTCTATGGTTGACCAGGCCACTACATGTTTTATTAAACAACATATACAAAAGTGTCCCATGGTCATTAGACCTTTCACATGGACACTAACGGAAACACCTTGTTCATACCAAAATGGTTGGCCTAGTTAAAAATCGCCCTACACTAGTTGTCAAGCTATTCTAGCCATGTTATTGACGTATCTAAAGTATGATATAGATTCTTACATACGACGGTCTTCCCATGCTCTCAAGAATTATACATTTTATTACATGTGAAAAAATAGAGGTTTATCCTATTGAGGTAATTTCAAGAGATGATGTTGGTTTCAAAAAGAATTGGGCACGCATTGTGCCTCTTCTTCTTTTCCTTGCCTCTTCTTTGCCTCCCTTTAGCCACCTTTACTCTTTTACCAAATTTTTCATACATAACACTCCCCCTATCCTGGATGTTTTATTCCTTGACAATGCATCTAGAGATTTTGCAAGTCATATGCTTCCATGAGCTTGAGATATCTTTCATGCTCCTATTGTCAGAATTTTGTGGTGAACCTTGAAAGTGACTTATTCTATCTTACTTGAGGTGGTATTTGTGGTTTAAGGATCCTTAACAACTTCATTTGCATTTCTTCTGAAGCCAGGAGCCTTGTTTTGAATTATAACTTGATCTTGCATAATATTTTAGAATGTCTTTCAAAGAAACTTGTTTAGAAAGCTTCCTTTAAGTTTGGACGAAGTGACTGGCTAGCTATTTTAATTTGTAATAAAATTCCATGTTGCTCTCAAGGTTAGGGGTTTCTCTTAGATCAAATACCATTGGATGGTTCCCATGTCTAAATCATGTCTCTTTAGGTATGGAATTGGTTTCCTCTTGCTATGAAGCAAGTTTGCATCATAATAAACATCTTTTTGAGCATTATGCATGTGGGATCCAATACATTGCATGTCTTCTCATTCCAATGCTCGAAGCTAATCTACATATATTGTTCATGAGGAGCTTCATCTTTTGTTGGGTTTATCACTTACTATAATAAATCACATGCCACTATATTCGTATATAATAGGCATCATTAATACAAAAATTTGTTCCATATTCTTTTTTCTAGTGTTGCATATTATATTGAATCATTCTTCACTTTTCATGCCTCATATTAAGGTATGTAGGTCGTGTGAAGAGGTGATGGCATATTAGTAGAGATGAGAGAGTGTTGGCTAAAACCTGCTCAACAGCAGCCAAGATGACTCCATGTGTGCCAACTCTCTAAGTCTAATAGGGTTTGGGTGCCATAGTTGAACAAGGAAATGTCCTTAGTGTCTTAGAGTTCAAAGGTGAACAACCTACTTGTCTTTTCTCCTTTTTCTATCTTTATGAATGTGTAAATGACTTGCATACCTAGGAAGAATGTGAGCTCACCTAAATCACTATTGTTGAACTCCTCTTGCATATGTCTTTTGATCCATTGTATGCCATTAAAGTCATCTTCTGTCACAAATATTTCATCTACATATACACACAAATAGATAACTTCATTGTGATCCTTCTTGATGAGCAAAAAAGGGTTTGCACTGCTTGACTTGAAACCTTGATCTTGAAGATAGGTTACCAATATGAAGTTCCAAGCTCTAAGAGCTTGCTTCAATCCATACAATGCCTTTCTTAGTCCGCAAATGTAAGATGTATAAGTAGGTTTTTCAAATCCTAGAGGTTGTGAATTGTATACCTCTTCACTTATTTAGCCATTGGGAAATGCATTCTTCACATCTAGTTGAAGTAGCCTTCAATTTCTTGCAGCAACTACACTTAGCAATGTCCTGATTGTAGTCATCTTTTCAACTTGTGAGAAGGTCTCCTCATAGTCTATACCATGAGTTTGAGCACATCCTTTGGCAACTAATCTAACTTTGTACCTACAAATTGATCCATCTAAATTTCTTTTTAGCTTACAGACCCATCTACAACCTATTACCTTCTAATTAACTTGCATTGGAACCAACTCCCAAGTGTCCATTTCTTTCATTGTCTCTATCTCCACCTCATTGTTTTTTTCCAATTAGGATTACCTTTTGCTTCTTCATAGGTTGAAGGTTCTTCTGAAATTAAATCTTTTTCTAAGTAAATTGAATGCTTTGTAACAAATGTAGAATTATATCCATACCTTTCTGGTTGTCTCTTCTCCCTTGTTGACCTTCTAGGAGTATGCTTGGATCATTCTCCACATTCTTGCATGTTAGCCTTTCCTCTTCACTTGCAAAGATTGTAGTCTCGTTGCTTCTCATCTTGATCATCATCAGTATCACTTCTTGGATCCTGGACATGTGTATCATGCTTGAATATGTAATGGATGGAAATAAGAATCAATTGTCTTCATCATGCCATGACCTATGTTCTTCAAATACAACATCCCTACTTGTGGTGAATTGCTTGGTGGAAGGATTATAAAACTTGTAACCTATCTCAGTTGAATCATAACCAATGATATAACCTTGGTTGCCCTTTCATCAAGTTTACCTATGATTTGTGAAGATACATGTACAAAAGCTAAAGAACCAAATACCTTGCAATGACCTAGACTTGGTTTTCTACCATTCCATGCTTCATAAGGAGTCATACCTTGAAGAGATTCGGATGGAATTATGTTCATAAGATATAGAGCTGTTGAGATTGATTTTGCCCATAAATAGTGTGGCAACTTCTTTTCTTCAAGAATTGTTCCAACTGATTTAACTAGAGTCTTGTTTCTTCTCTCTACAATTCCATTCAATTGAGGAGAATATCTGGTAAACACTTCCCTTTTGATGTCTTTATCCTACAAGAATTCATCAAACTCTTTGGAGAATCATTCTAACCCTCCACCATATTTGAGTTTCTTCAATGATCTACATGTATGATTCTCCACATCTGTTAGGTACTTCTTGAAGCATTCAAATAGTGCATTCTTATTCCTGATAAATTATAGAATGGTCCATCTACTATGATCATCAACAAAGTAAATGTAATACCTTGATCTTGCCAATGAAGATTCTTAACTTGATCCCCACACATCAATGTGTACTAAGTCCAAAAGGTTGTTGTGGATGTATTCTTTGTGGTTGAATGGTTTTCTTTGTGCCTTCCCAATATGACATGCATCACATCTGTTGATCATGTGTTGCTTTGATATGTTTGGCAGTCCTAGAACATTTTGATCTCTGCATATATCCTTCAAGGTTCTTTCATTCACATGAGCAAGTCTCTTATGCCACACTTCAATCTCACTAGGGGTTTGAGACCCAAAGTTGAATAGGGCTATGTTCTTGGTTTCTCCTACTTCAACAAAGAGCCTACCATGCTTCTCACCTTTGGCTATCTTCTTGAAGCCTTGAAATGGATCTTCCACAAAAGCTCCATGTTGGGTAAACCTAACTTGCAAGCCCTTTTCAACTTTCGTCCTACACTTATTAGGTTTTTAGTGATAGTGGGTACATAGAGAACCTTACTCAAAATGTTTTTCCTGCCATTGGAAGCTTTGACATTACCAATCGTCTCCACATTGTGCTTAGTGTCATCCCCTATTTGTACTTCATTATGCTTTGGACTTACAACTTAGATAGAAGAGTAATGTTGCCTTCAAGGTGGTTTGAACATGCTGAATCTATGTAGAGCAAATGATCATCTTCTTTACCTTCTTTGTGGCTTAGATTCATTAGAAGCCATGATTCTTCATGTGGTCGATCTTTTGAATAATTGTCCAAGTCCCCTCTATTGTGACTCCTATTGTTGTTGAAGTTGTGTCCACCTCTACTTCTATTGTTGCCAAATCCACCTCCTTTCTAAATCCTTCCATTGAACCAAAAATTTTGAGTGGTGTAGTTGGTCTTCTCACGGATGGCACAAGGTTGAACATTTTTACCTTTTGATTTGTCATGCTTTGCTCCTTTCTTCTTCCCTTTCCACTTGCTCTTGCTCGCATAGTTTGCTTCGAAAGTCTCTTCTTCGTCATCTTCCTTCTTCTTGCCTTTGTGCTTCTTGTCTCTCTTATCTACATAAAGAGCACTTGTAATATTACCTCTTGATCAGAGTTACCTTCCTTCATATTATTGTTGGGCTCTCGGTTGAAGAGTTGTGCAAGGAATATGTTGAATCTAGGGTTTGTACATCCATGATGAGATCATAAGCTATGGTGAAGGATTGATGTTGCTTATCACTTCGAACTCCATTTAGAATCTTCCTCATGATATCCTCTTCTTCAATTAGCTCTCTAATGGATGTTAATTGATTTGCAACCTCCTTGATCTTGATAACAAACTCTATGATAGTTTGTTTAGGTGTCTTCTTCATTTGACTAAATTCAATCCAAAGATGGTTGTTTCTTGCTTTGGTAGTAGAAAAGAAAGTCTCTAGGGCATCCCAAGTCCCTTGAGATGTCTTGCATCCTCTAATATGTGGTAATAGAAAATCGAAGATAGAGTTTAGTATGTATGGCCTTGCTTGAGCATCCCTTTCACACCAAAGCATGAGCTTATATGTTTCCTCTTGTGTAGATCCTACTTTGGATCTTGGAGTAGGAATAGCTTCATCGCCTAATACAATTCTATATATATTTTTGCCTTCCAAATAGGCCTCCATTTTGATTTTCCAAGTAGTATAGCTTCTCATTAAGCCATCACCCATCTTGATCTAGCTCTGATACCATTGAGAGAACTTGTAGATGCTTGCAAGAGGTAGAAAAGTGAGTTGCATAGGGATGAAGTTTGGTCTATCTGTAATAAAGTAAGTCTATGGTCTAGGGATCCGACTGTTTCAGATAGATCTGAAATCGGATACCGTTTGGTCACTGATCTATAGGACCAAAGATCTCAAGAATAGACTCAAGCATAAGTTCATGTGCTCTCATATTCAAGTGATCCACTTAGCCTAGTGGTTAAGTTTCATGGTTGTGAAGGAGGAGGTCTTGGGTTCAATCCCCATGGGGAGCATGGGGAGAGAGTATTGCTGCATCCTTTGGAAATTCCCAAAGGAAAGTGGGAAAGTATTTCCATGGGTTTCATTTCTGGATTACCCCGCACTTAGAAAGGCTTTGATTCAGTCTGGGTTGTAGTTGATCGATTGACTAAACTTGCTCAGTTTATTCCAATCAAGACTACTTATAAGACTCCAGAACTTGCAAAAATATTTGTAAATCAACTTTATACACTCTATAGTCATTTTTGGTGAGCAGTCTTTAGTAGACTTGAAACTAAAGTAAGCTTAAGTACAGTTGAACATCCCCAAATAGATGGACAGACAGAGAAAGTCAATCAGATTTTGGAAGACATACTCAGAGCTTATTTCACTTCCAAACAGACTGATTGGGAAGACTATCTTCCTTTAGCTGATTTTGCCTGTAACAGTGCCAAGAATTCATCAGTTGAATTTAGCCCATTCATGTTGATGTTGATGTATGGGTTCCAGCCTAGGTCTCCGTATGCAGTAGGACTTCAAAATGAACGAGTTCAAGAAGCTCAAGAATTCCTTCAAGACATGAACTTTAAACTTAATTTAGCTAAAGAAAACTTAAAGAAAGCTCAAGATCGTGCAAAGGCATATGCCGATCCGAAGCAACGAGATGTTACTTTTTAGGTAGGTGATCAAGTTTATCTTTGTATTCTTGAAAGATCGGAAAAGTTCAAGACTGGTCAATGCGCCTAGTTGTCGCCTCGATATTGTGGTCCTTTTCCAATCACCAAGAAAGTTGGTTTATGGGCTTATGAATTACAACTTCCAGATGATAGTTGGATTCATCCAGTGTTCCATGTTAGTCGTCTTAGGAAGAGTCTAACAGATTTTGATAATCTAGTTGGACAACAGGTTATACTTTTGATTGCAATAAATGAAACAGTTCCTCATGAACTTGAAAGGATAATGCGTACCTGAGATAAACGTACAAGAAGTCATTCATATGAAGAGTGCTTAGTAAAATGGAAGGATGGAACTGAAGAAAACTCAACATGGGAAAAAGTTTCCACAATCCAACGATGTTTTCCAGCTTTCAAGTTTTAAGTTGGCCCCAAATAAAGAAGGTTTTCTACTTTCAAGTTTTAAGTGGATAAACGGATCATGTTCTTCAAGATCTAGAACATAATAAGGTTTTTTACTTTCAAGTTCTAAATAAATAACCTGATTGAATGAATGCATGTTCTTCAAATTTTAGAACATGAGGCTCGGGGGTTGGCTACGGTTACTAGCTTTATTTTTGAGGACGAAAATCTTTCCCAAGGGGGAAGAATGTAATAAAGTAAGTCTATGGTCTAGGGATCTGACTGTTTCAGACAGATCTGAAATCAGATACCGTTTGGTCACTCATGTGTAGGACCAAAGATCTCAAGAATAGACTCAAGCATAAGTTCATGTGCTCTCATATTCAACTGATCCACTTAGCATAGTGGTTAAGTCTCATGGTTATGAAGGAGGAGGTCTTGGGTTCAATCCCCATGGGGAGCATGGGGAGAGAAATTTGCCCAAGATGCTCTAGAGCCTTCTAACTCAAGTTAACGTGAGTTAACTTGAGACCAGTGGACTTAACTCGAGAGGGAGTACACCAATCACTAGTGGACTCTAGTGGAAGGTGCTAAAGCAGTGGTCGAGAACACTCCAGCCACTAGTAGACTCTAGTGGTAGATATGAAAGGAGTGGAGGAGATTGCACATGCACTTGTGGACTCTAGTTACATTTGTGGTCCTCGTTGATTTGAGCAGCTATATATACAGGCATAAGGTTGGGAGGAGGGTCATTCATTCAAGAGCATTTCCTGTGGCTATGTTGTTGTACTATCCAACCAGCACAAGAACATCCCTTGAGATTTTGGAGAGTCAAATAGACCTTATAGGCATGTGATTAATGCAGCAAAATCCATTATGTACTTTGGAGCATCAAGGGGAAAGAGTTGGTACAAAATAGATAGGTTTGCACATTGACTAGCTCAAAAAAGTTATTATCTTTGGATGAAACAATCAACTTCAAAAACTTAGAGCAGCCAACATGATTACAATTGGAAAAAATCCTTTTGGAGAAATTTAATATATAGGGTTCAATGTCTAAAATGCACAAGAGTACAAGTAATAAGCAAGATATGCTTCTAGAATGAACTTAACTCTCAAGAGAGTTACCTCCAATTTTTTAGGACTCTGTAGAGATAGACCCCAAGAGCATAAAATTGAGATTTTTCCAAATCTACTAAACCAAATCCTTTGAAAAATTGTACACAAAAACTAGGCACTAATATATTTCCAATGAATTCTTAGACATTTACATCTCTGTATAGAGAGTACCATGCTTTGCACATTTAACATTCATTGTTGTTAAAGAAGATGGTGCAAAGAAATGGAGCAACATAATGATGACCCAAAGTCCTAAAAATAGTATGGATTTGACCACTTGATCGAGCCCAAAATGCCCTCCTACAACACCTTGGTGTGCAGTTTTGCGAATTCTTAAGTATTTGCTCTCATGGACACAATGCCTCAAGTATCCATCTTTTCCACATTTGTAGAGATTATCACTAATGAGTTTATAGTCCTTAGCCTCCTATTCAAGTCTTCTTCATCTTGTCAATGTCATCTTTGGTGGGAAGGTTTTAGTGCACAAAAAGTCAACTAAGGTATTACTCCAATCCAATATTAAAGATGTTTGATACAAAGTGGCATGCTCTCCTACCAGAGGTCAGTTAATATAGGTTGGGCAATCCATGCACATCATATAGACATTTGCTTCCATTGTTGGCCAATATACACTTGATCTCTGCAGTCTGTAGGGTTTGTTTTTTAGAATGGTGTTGTTCTAATGCACCTACATGTGCGAGTTGCAACCATTTTGCATGTTCTATTCTTCCACACAATAAGCTAGAACTTCTAGATCATCGTATTTGTAAATAATTCCTACGAGAATTTGATATCTTTGTGATTTGACTACTTCCTCCTCTCGAGTCTTGACTATTATTTTCTTAGGCCCATATGTGAGAATAGGCACAAATCATTTAGCGCAGTTCGAAAATACTTCTAGATTGAATAGGTAAGCATCAAGAAATTCATCAAATACTCCTTGTGGTGGTTCTCCCATAATCAGTCGTGAAAGATGATCAGCCTAAAGGTGAGTCTTTCCTTTCCTTACTACCACTTTGAAATCACATTCCATAAGTAGGAGGAACCCTCAGACTAATCTTCCATTATTACAAGGTTTATTCACTAAGTAGAGTAATGTCTGGTGGTCCGTAAAGAATTTTAACTTGTTTGCAAGCAAATAATGTCAAAACTTCTTGAGTGCATAGACTATACCTAAGCCTTCTCTTTCGGTAGTAGTATAATTACTTTCAGACGCATTCAATTTCCAATTTGCATAATTGGAAGCGTCAACATAAACATGGAAGGGTTTATTGTAGTTTGGTGTGTCAGACATTGATCCACAAGGATCATGACTTTGGTCCATAGGGATCAATCCATGTGTGTGAGGGACAAGGGCTAGCTAGCCAAGGTCCCAAGCTCACAGGATATCCTAAGGTGCTTGGTAATAATGGGAATAAGTGTTGCATGATGGCCACATGTTCATACTAGACTATTCCATATCATTGCTATTTTTAGAGTACAAGTGGGTATATATGGATGGGAGGAGAGACACACACACATCAATCAAGTAGTTTCTTACAATTGATATCAAAGCTCTATCTTTTGTTGTTCGCTTGATTTTTCGGAGCTTTTCATCACCATCATCGTCATCGTGTTGGGGAGCATTTCGGAGGCTTTTCCCATTGCCGTCAATAGTTTTTGGAGGTGTACTAAAGCATAAAAGATTGTGGAGCCCCATAGGAACCCCCCCCCCTCAGTACAAGTTGGCCAGTGCGTTCAATGGTGAGGACAATGCATTCAACAAACAAGACCCCACTCTGAGGATGCTATGCACATGCACGTGGCACATCTCCCCGCATCGCTCAAAGGAGCTACCCGACTTTCCGTGCACAGAGAGTATGGTTCTTCTATTCCTCTCAGCAATTGAATGAATTGAGATTTTGTCGTCTATAATCAGGATTATGTGAAAATTGCTATCCTCTATGGGATAATACACCTGGTCGTGGGCTTTCTAAGGCAATTGATGAGTATTTCATTGTCAACATATCCATTTATTGCCAATTTTAAACTACCCACTTCCACTTCTTTGACCACACGTTGAGCTTTCAATATCTTATTTTAGAAACTTTTATTGCTCTAGACTCCTCTCTCAGAGCTCTTTGCATTGCCTGTAAGCTATACATTGGCTTCAGTTCCCATCATCTTCAGAGTTTGGAGTTTGCCCATTCATCATCAAAGACCCTCTTTCGAGCATAGATTTGAAGCATCGATTCTTGGAAGAGTGTTGGCACGGTATTTCGAGGAAGAGTGGACCATCTTCAGCACATGCACACACCTGCAAATTATTTTTTTGAACCTCTAGCTAAGTCTCTTGTCAATTTGTATGCATTGTTGCTTTCTTTTTGCATCATATTGCATATAGGACATGCAGTTTTGCATAGATTCTAGAATGTATGCATAGTTAGGACATAGACTCATTTTGTGCAGTGCATGTACTCTTCTTTGCAGGGACATGTAAGTATTTTCTTGTAGGTTAGCAAGGAGAGAATTATAAATTTGTCAAGGTGTATAATCCCCTTTCAGTCTATTTGTAGTTAGATTGTGCCTGTCCACGTTGTTATCACAGAAATTGCTTGTTGAGTACTTGGTATAAGTTTTTTAGTTTTCAAAATTGCATTGTTATGCTGCGAAAATTTTTAGAAATTTAGTATGCATATGCATTCAAGAATTCAAGAAATATTAAAAGTTTCTTATTTCTTTATTTTGAATTGAGCAAAGGCTTGTGATTTGTTTCTTTGCCACTGCCATTGATTTACTTAGGTTTACATAGAACATACTATTCTAAAAACTACAAAAGAATACAAAATAGAAAACCATAAATTGACCATAGCCTAGTATGGATACCAAACCATCATCCCCTTCTAGGAGAGATACACGCATAGAAGAGAACCCAGCAGATCCCATGCAAACCATGAGTAATAGGATTACCAATTTAGAGAGCACTCTTCATGATATCTTGGTATACGTCAGTGGGTCCAAGAAAGAGGAAGATGTGCTAGATCCTGATTTGCTAGGGATGGAGGTAGATGCTCAAGATGAGCATCAAATTCTAGAAGTCCCTAGTGATAGCATCCTAATGAGAGAGGTCAGATGGTAGGTTAAGATCCGATATTATGGTTCGACTAATGCTAAGACTATTGATGTTGTTGAGCAGTGGCTCAGCAAGTGGGAGTAGTGCTTCTGCTTGTGTCATATCGTAGATGATAGGTGCAAGATTTAGCAGGGTACATATAACCTTATGGACATTGCCCATAGGTGGTGGTGTAAGGTCGAACAAGATAAGAAAGAACCCAAGACTTGAGATCAATTCAATATCTTATTTTATAATAATTTTGTACCGCCTTATGAGAGGTCTAGAGCGCTAGAAATCTGGTTCTTCATCAGTTAGAAGAATCAGATAGTTCAAGAGTACATGGATAAGTATAGAGAGGTGCTTCTTAAAGTACTTGATACTATCCCGGAGTTTCTCCAGGTCCACTGTCAAGTTTAGCTTGGGACTTAGGTAAACTATTTTGACCATTGGTGAGGAAGGAGAGATGTCAATCTTTGCCACAGGCCACGGAGATGGCTTTAGTCTATGAGGAGAGTATGCCTACACAGTAGAGTTAGCTCATGGGAAGGGAATTGAGACATGAGATCAATGCATTGTTGATCTACCCATTCACATCCAATCCTATGTGGACAGATTTCATTTTGAGATAGCGAGACTATCATGTTTCAATGTAGTCCTTAATAAGAAATGGCATGTGAGGAAGAGACCAGTCATTGAGTTTGCTTCACATGTTTATCAGTTTGAGCATGAAGGGAGGTGACTATTGATCTGTGTAGAACCAGATCTCTAAGACACACGATTGGTAACTAATATGAAGTTGCTCAAGATTGATTATAAGTACATTTATTTCCTTTATTTTGTGCATTCATTGTGTATTACGATGGATTCATGTAGTCATGGAGACTCTAGTTGGAATGCTACAACACTTTCCGCAAAAGTGAGAGGAATTTTTGCTACAGCATAGAATCAAATTGGTACCAAGAGCGAGTTTGACTGTTTGGCCATCATTTCAAATGATTTTGCAAGAGGAAAATGAAGTTCGCAAGGTCTTGGATGAGTATCTACAAAAAGGGCTGATTATACCCAACTATTCACCCTTTGGAGCACTAGTACTTCTAGTAAAGAAGAAAGATGGATCTTATAGGATGTGTGTCGACTATCGAGTACTCAATAAGATTACTATCATATACAAATATCCCATGCATAGGATTGATGATCTTTTAGATGCTCTAGGTGGAGCCATTGTATTTAGTAAAATAGATTTAAAAAGTGGCTACCATCAGATTAGAGTAAGTGATCATGATCTACATAAGATAGCTTTCAAGACATGTTTTGGTCATTATGAGTATTTGGTGATGCCATTTGGTTTAACTAATGGACCAGCTACATTTATGATGTTAATACATGACATTTTACGTCCGTTCATTTGAAAATGTGTTGTTGATTTTGTTGATGATTTGTTAGTGTATACTAGGATTGTGCATGAGCATGAAATCCTCTGAGATTAGTATTGAATGTTTTAAAAGAAAATCAGCTGTATATTAATCCAGAGAAGACAATTGTTTCTTTCGAGATTGAGTATCTAGGACATCTGGTATCGGCCGATGGGGTTCAGATGGATCCCAAGAAGGTTTCATTTATTTTATCTTCGCATACTCCTGAGGATGAGGGGAGTTATGGTCATTTTTCAAACTTTTTAGTTCCTATTGAAAGTTCATCTCTTTATATTCGTCGATAGCAGCACCTATGATGAACTTGCTTCAAGGCAAAGTCCCATTTGCATGGAAGCAAGAGGAGCAAGATAGTTTTGATGCTCCAAAACAAGTTGTTTGAGAGGCTCCTATACTTAAAGTGGTAGATCCACAAAAACCCTTTGAGTTAGAGACAAATTCTAGCGACATAGCCATAGGGGCAATTCTGAGCCAAGATGGTAGACCAATAGCTTTTGAGAGCAAGAAATTGACCAGTGCACAATGCAACTGGCAAGTGCATGAACAAGAGTTGTATGCAGTGGTGCATGCACTTAAAGTTTGAAGACACTATCTTTATGGTGCAGACTTTAAGGTATACACAAATCACCATACACTTAAGTATTTTTGTAGTCAGCGAGATCTTCGAGGCAGAGAGGCTCGTTGGGCTAAGCTCATGTAGGAGTTTCACATGGAAATCTTGTATAGAAGAGGCAAAGAGAATATAGTTGATGATGCATTATCATGGATAATGCATCAAATGAGCTTTATAGTTCTAGAAAGATCATTCCTTCAAAAGAATATAAAGGAAGCACAGGTGGAAGATCTACTTTGTTAGAGATTATTAGAGCCATTAGTGACGACTCTATTATAGGAGACGGGAGAGTTCCAACTCTTTCTTCCCTAGCAAAGTGAACAAGTCCATTCAGTATTCCAATTTCTCATAGGAGAATGGAATAGTTAAACAGAAAGGAAAGCTCCTATGAGAACAAATGTCTAGATCCACTCCTTTTAAATCTTTGTAGCTCCAATCAAACACATCTCTATACTTTCTTAGTAATATAATCAACTCTCACTCTTCTTCTTTATTTAAATCATGTCCAATGTACATGCACCTTTCTTCTCCCTTCTCAACTGTTACCACAATCTTCTTAGTTTGTTCTAATTTATCATAAGCTTCTCCTATGAAGGCTTCCCTCTTAGGCATTTTTATCATGATTTTTCTATCCTAGACTTCATATTTCTTACAATTTTTTAGCACTTTGAACAGTGATTCTCGATCTTCTTGTGTGGGAGGTTTTCTTTGCTCCTTCTTCTTCTCAAGCTTGGTTTTGATTGGTCTAGTTAGCATCTACTCTCGATTATACTCCACTTGATCATGAGTTTTTTATTCTACCAAGTATAGATATCATCATCTGAAGTGCAAAAGGGACCCATGATGATGGATTCTAAGTCCTTGTCACTTACTCTTGTTGACTCATCTATTGTTTCATCACTCGGCTTTAAGACATGCTCAAATGCCAAAGGTTCTACCATGAGGATTGAAATATCATAACCATCCACATCACAATGGCATGTCCATTGTTCCTCATTCATTGTTATGTCCATGGTGGCTAATATGTATGCTGGTTGAGATTCAAACTCTTCATCTAAAAATGTCATATGTGCATAGGCTAGGTCTTGGGATGATCTAGGGTGTTGCCTAATGCCTAATTTTCTGGCTTCTAGCCTCTTCTCCTCATTTTCTATGACCTTGCATATCCATATATGTGTGTCCTCATGCAACCATGAAGGGTCTGATCCTATGGATTGCACAGATTTTGTCTCCATTCTAGGGGTTTTCTTACTTGACATGCCTAACTTTTGAGTCACTCATTGTACCAACTCTTCTATTGAGGTGGAGGGTTTGGTCTCAAGATTGGTTGAACAGTTTGAATCCTTGTCGATTTTAGCAAGTTCCAACTCATCTCCCAAGTTATCCTCTATATCTATACAAATTCTCATGCATTTCTCTATAGTTTGAGGCTCCTTAAGGTAGACATATGATTGTACTTTTGCACTCATAAGCCATATATAAATAGGGAAACTTGCTTAGCTTGAGTGGGTATCTTAGAGATGCGGCATCTCTCAGTGTATTGTCTGAATCTATGTCATGCTAGTGTCATCTCACAACTTCTTGCGGTGTCTGTTTTAAACTATGGATCAATGATGAAGTATTGTGTTTGATTCCACTCTTAGAAAACTCTGTGATGAAGGCTTCTAGCAATTGATGAATACCCCTAAACTATCCTTGATGCAGAGGTTGGAACCACATTAGGGCAGTATTCTTCAAGGTTAATATATAGGCATTGTATTGAGTTAATAGATCCTCCACTTGTTCAGCTCTCAATACTTGCTTGAATTCCGCAACATGATCATAGGGATCGTCAGTACCATCGAAGTAATTCTTCATGGATTTTACTAGTTGCATGGGTCTTAACATTCTTGGGTGCTCTCTAGGTCTAGACAAGGGAATAGCATCCATGTCTCTTTGGTTTCTATGTCCTTTAGGTCTATCTCATTATCCTCTCTCAAGTTCTAGTCCTTGTCTTTCCCTCCCTATGGTGTGTATGAAGGCCACTTCTATTTGCTCCTTGATTTCTCCTTATGAGTTCCTAAGGCATGTGAAGATCCCCCTCTTGTCTCACTATGAGTATGGGTGGGCTTACATGAAGGAAATATGGGTTCATATTTCAATTATAGGTTTCCTGGTTGTGTTTAGAGACCAAGTATAGTTGCTTTAACATGTTATCCAAGTAGATGACCTTGCCTTGGCTCTTTGGGTCTTTGAATTCATAGATAATGACTCCTTTTATGCCATTGGATTTATAAGCTCTGAATCTCCACAAGGCTTTCTCGGTATCTTTTTTAAGAAAGAGTTTTGTGATTGCATTATCTTGAGGTATCCACTCAGGACTAATGATCCTTGAGAGGATTGATTTACCTCGAGGAGTTCTAGGTTCTTGTTAGTTCTTATGATCTATATCTCCAATGTCTCATTGGGGTACAATGGATCCGAATTCATCCGTTTTATTAAGTAAGTTGGTCACCATGTACATGGTTCTCTACTTATCTATGTATGACCCATTCTTGAATTCGACCATCGGGTGTTCAATTCCGAAGGGCTATTTCGGATTCCTCGGTTGAACAATGAACCTTCGTAGACCATCCTCATAGATGTGTGCACCTAATTTGGTTGGTCTTGATGTTCTATAATTAGGTTTTATAGGGACCCTTCGGTGTTTGCAAATAGGCAAGTCCCATTTCCCCTATGGGTTTCTCCATGCTATACGACATCTCTGATTCACTATTGTCTGAGCTCACCTCGTAAGGGTAGTTACTCATTTGTTGTGCCCAAGATCTTGTCATGTGATTCACATTGACCTTTGATGACCTAACACTCCATCAATCTGATTTGCCTTTATGCCTTCTTGACCTAAGGTTCATTAATTTAGCTTCCCTACCTTCCCCCGATGTACACACACGTTACAATATTTCTTTATGTTCCAATTACTTGTTCCTTTTAATATATCTTGTTGTTTATCTTGTCACAATTATGCCCATCAAGAGTAAATTTATGTGTTTGATTGGTTCTTGTTGTGTTAATTTAGGTTCTTTCCCTTGTTGTCATCACAATTGTGAGATATTAGGGTCTTCTACTTGAATTATTTAAGGTTCCTGAACTTAAGTTCCTAACACCACCTATGCTTGAGTACTAGTGCTATGCCTTAGACTAAAGTCGAATTGACAAAGAGGGTTTAATGACTTCCAACCTTAATTCCATCTCTTTGTACGTTCCCAATATGTTTCAATTTGCTTAATAGCCTTCCAAGCAACATTCCTTGCTTGGACTCTTTAGAATGTCCATGACCACTTCCACTAGAGGCCTTGAAAAGACCCCAAAATATTTCAAAAAAGGAAAATTGGTGACAAAAAAATGCAAACCCTAATTTTTGCTGGATATGGGGCTAGTCGCGATGATTCAAGGACTCATGATGGTTCAAGGAGTTATGATGATTTGGGCCTGTCACAATGGTTAAAGGAGTCATGATGGTTCAAGGAGTCACGTTGGTATGGGCTAGTCATGATGGTTCAAGGAGTCATGATGGTCTACTCCAGCCACGATGGTTCAAGGAGTCATGCGGGTCTCAACGAACCACGATGGTCTGCTCTAGTCACGATGGTCTAGGCTAGTTGTGATGGCTCAAGGAGTCGTGATGGTATGGGCCACTCATGATGGTTCAAGGAGTTGTGATGGTATGGGCCACTCATGATGGTTCAAGATGGTCTAGGCCAATCATGATGGTTTGACTGATCGTGATGGTATCAAGCTGTCACGATGGCTTGACCAATCGTGATGGTCCCAGGCATTACGATGGCTTGGCCAATCGTGATGGTTTGAGAATAGATGATTTTCACAAATCAATCTATGGTTTTTCGGAGGTGTTATGGTGCCCTTAGCTTTGTTGTGGACATGTTTTGAAAACTTGCAAGTTGGAGGCCCGTCAGGATAGGATGAACCCATGAGCAAGAAGATGCAAGTTCATAGAAATTTTCTTACTTGCAACAATTGTTGAGCCCAATAGTAGGATGAAATCCCTCAAAGGAACTCTTCCATGCACAAGATCAACACTCTCTCTCTATCTCTCGCTCTCTCTCACACACCAATTTCATATATAAATCCTGCTTCTATCAGACGATCGATTTACTTTTTGATTTTTGCTATGTAATTATCATTATATGTGTGAGCTTCTTGCTTGGTAGGCTTGGGTTCCCATGCCATTGGAATTCTATGAGAACAAATATCTGGTTCCACTCCTTTTAAATCCCTATAACTCCAAGCAAATATGTCTTTGTACTTTCTTAACAGATTTCTCAACTCGTGTCCTTCTTCTTCACTTAAGTCGTGCCCTATGTATGTACATCTATCTTCACCATGTTGTATGGTTACTACACTTTTTTTTTTCTTTTCTTTGTTGTCATAGGCTTCTCCTACTAAATCTTCTCTTTTGGGCATTCTTATCATGATCTTTATATCCTCTGTCTCGTATTTCTTCAAATTTTTAGGCACTTCAAACAAGGATTCTTCTTCTTTTGGGGTGCTTACTTTCTTCTTCCCTTTCTTTTTCTCGCTCTTGTCATCTTCTATCATATTCAATTTCTTCTCAATCTTTCAAATTGTTGATTTCGAGCCCCTATCATATAAAGATATTCTTCCTTTGAGGCATAATATAGTTCCATGATGATGGATTCCTCTTCCTCATCACTGGCTTCCCTTGGTTTAGGTGTGCTAGGCTCATAATTTATCTATAATAGATTCAAACATGAGTGGTTCTATGGTGAGAACTTAAATGTCATCTTCATCACAATGGAGGATCCACTACTCCTAATTAACAACTACATCCATCATGGCCAAGATTTTTGCCCAACCATGGGGTTTGAATTTTTCATCAGGGAACATCATAGGTGCATAGGTTGGGTGTTGAATAGGTCTAGAGTTCTTTTTAGGACCTATGCTTCTAAATGTTAAACGTTTTATCTTCCTCCATTACAACTTTACACATCCTCAGGTGAGTATCCTTGTGCATCCAAGAAGATTTTGATTCTATGGAATGCATCAACTCCATGTCATGCAATGTTCTATGGACTGGGTTCCATTGCAAGGAGGGTACATCTCTATGGGAATAGTCTTTGAGATTGACTTTAGTGGTCACACCTAGGTGTTGTAAGTACAAAGAATCAATTCCCCAGTCTTGCACTATGGAGAGGCTTGGAAGTAGAGTTGTGCGATGGTGAAGATGGTCGAGCAAACTCGCATATGACTAGCCCTAGCTCTTTGAATATGTAAAATAAACCTTGTTGGCTTATGAATAGTGCAATAAAATCCAATAGGTACTTTGGAACATCAACAAGGACAATTTGATGCAAAATAGATAACTTGCACCTTCACTAACTCACAAAATTTGAATGGAAGCTATGACTTCAAACACTCAAAGCAACGAGCACAGTTACAATTGGAAACTTCCTCTTAAGGGTGTGTCATACATAGGGTTGGCTTGATATAATCCATAAAACCCCTAATTTATATCAATCAATGAAGGAGTAATAAGTTTAACACTAATTAAATATCATCCCGATTTTTCAGGGATCTACATAAAATGACCCCAAGACTATAAAACACCAAATAACTCACAAATTTACGTAAACAAATTAGACAATCATATCTTTCCAATGAATTCTTAAACACATGATTTCAAGCTTTGTAGAGAGAACAACAACATCTGCATGTTGATTGAATTTGAGGAAGAAGGAGCATAGAATTGAGATGGCACCAAGCAATGATCAAAGAGAATATGTATTGCATCAAATCAACACTCTCATTATGTACAAATGATTTGGGGTCTTTATATAGAATCCTTAGGATCTATCCACACCTTTTCTTAATGAATTTGAATTCGAAATTAGGTAGGTCTGGTAGTTTGAGTTGATTGGAAATGTTCCTACAATCTAGGAAAAAAGAAAGTTGGAATTACAACTACCTTTTCATGTATTGATTGAGAATCAATCTCAACCACTCCAGACTCATGGTTTTTAGGCCTTTTACTATTCCCATTTACAAAGATAAATATCTTTCACCTTATAGAAAATGATCATAAGTGATCAACCAATTAATACAAAGAAATAATGTGCACAAAAGTGCTACTTTCAAGGTACATGTATGGCACCATCCAAATGATGGTTTTGATGTAGATCATATCCACCTCAGGCATAATGCAAGCTTGATGTTCTAGTAGTATGTGTACGTGTATGTGTGTGTGTATGTGTGTGTATGTGTGTATATGTGTGTGTATGTGTATGTGTACGTGTACGTGTATGTGTACGTGTACGTGTACGTGTATGTGTATGTGTATGTGTATGTGTATGTGTATGTGTATGTGTATGTGTATGTGTATGTGTATGTGTATGTGTATGTGATGTGTATGTGTATGTGTATGTGTATGTGTATGTGTATGTGTATGTGTATGTGTATGTGTATGTGTATGTGTATGTGTATGTGTATGTGCATGTGTATGTGCATGTGTATGTGCATGTGTATGTGTATGCACATGTGTATGCGCATGTGTATGCGTATGTGTATGCGTATGTGTATGTGTATGTGTATGCGTATGTGTATGCGTATGTGTATGCGTATGTGTATGTGTATGTGTATGCGTATGTGTATGCGTATGTGTATGCGTATGTGTATGCGTATGTGTATGTGTATGTGTATGTGTATGTGTATGTGTATGTGTATGTGTATGTGTATGTGTATGTGTATGTGTATGTGTATGTGTATGTGTATGTGTATGTGTATGTGTATGTGTATGTGTATGTGTATGTGTATGTGTATGTGTATGTGTATGTCTATGTGTATGCATATGCATATCTGTACGCCTAGGCATAGACGTAGGTGTAGGTGTAGGTGTAGTTGTAGGTGTATGTGTGTGTGTATGTGTGTGTGTATGTGTATGTGTGTACTTGAGCCACAATGACTCAAGGACTTGTACCAATGAGACTATACCTCGATTGCCATACAAGTGCATATAGTGGAGTTCTTTTCACACATTTAATTATCAATCCTAAGGAGTGACTTACCAAGTGTATGAAGACGTGTGCACACGTGATAGAAAAAGAAGTGGTTAAGCTATCCACACATGAGAAAAGACTAATACTACCCACACCTACTGAAATACTGGAAGTGTTGCCGCAAGCCTCTTTTCAGCAGTTTTGGTTTTTTGAGGTTTTCTCCCAGCCCAGAACTCCGAATATAGGCAATAGGGTACTCATTTCGAAGCTCTCGACGAGACGAATCCAACGGTGGTGGTTTCACTCAATTCTGACCACTCTGCTGCAAGTTATGGCAGAAACAGTGAATTACGGGAGTCACTAACACCCGCGTTTTTGCTTCTCCTAGCTTACGCACGCACTACAGCCGCTCAAAACAAGGGGGAAGTGGTAGACAACAGTCCTACACTTGCATTTCAAGCATCACACACACATACAAGAGCAAAATGAAGATCAAAATCAGCAAGAAAGAGGCAAACTCGAAAATTCAGAAGTGCTTCTTCTTCACAATGACAAGAAGTCCTTTACAATGAGTCACTTTTGACTTATATACTAGTGCCCTAAGTTTGGTCCTTTCACACAAGAGACCGGCACTTTATTCTTTAAAAGACTAATTTCCTACTATTGTACATGGGTAAATCACTAATCTTTTGTGGGGATGCATCTAGAGGACTCCTCTAGTGCATTTACAACGGAAATTATATACAAGGGTGGTTATGATACAAAAGTTGTGTGTCCAAATCGGAAAAATTTTGGGGCCCGTCTTTTTTTCTCTGCTTTGTGCGCTCTTTAGCTCTGCAACACTCTCCCCCTCTTCGTCTCTGTCGTCCCTTGACAGACTTTGCTTCGCGAACGCGTCCCTTGGCTGTGTTGCCTGATTCTTGATCTTGCTTTTCTCCGCACGCTCCCCTTGGTCAGTATTGTCTGCAGTTAAACAGACATGCAGATTTGATGGCCTTCTTGATTCAAGCTCTACAACTCGAGAGCCTGATGTAGTTGTCTTGCCTGTTGACTCGGGTTGCCACGCACGCCACCAGTGACTAGGAATGTGCTGTTCTTAGTCACCCTCTTCAACTTTTCAGCCTCTACCCCTTTCTTACTTTTGGTCCTACTCTGATGTTTGAAAAGTCCATGACTCGGGACCCCGGGGTTTAGCGTTGTAGCCTGGTGCGTGGCCCTGCGGGGCTCTGTGCAGAGATGGGTGTTGCGCCCCTGCGGGGCTTTCTGCAGGGATATATTCTTTTTCTCTTCTTAATGAATTGTTTTGGACTTTGATTTTCTTCTTCTTTTCTTCTTGCTTGATTGTCCCTCTACACGTCCCTCCTCCTGAACTCTGTCGTGCTCGACAGGCTTTCTGAGGCGACGCGTGTATGTTTGAATGGCGGTTTGCTGTCGTTGGTTCAGCAGATTTGCATGACATATCATGAATTCCTTCCATTGTTTTGACTTCACTCCGTCTTCTGGCGCCTGCCTATGATCAGCAAAGAAGCTTGTTTCATAGGCCACCAGCTTCGCATTTAAATTTGAAGTCATTTTCACAAAAATCTCCGAATCTATTTCAAAGAAGCCTGTAAAGAATGCTTCTTCGAAAGTCTGCATATATGTTGATGGCAAAAACATAAGGCGGGAATAGTATGCCATAATGGTGAGTCGGCTCGGAATGATTGATAGATCAAAAATGAGGGCTTCCGACCCTTGTGTAATGCCAATGAAATTCAAAAATGTGTACTTCGCATGCTGGAAGACCTTCAACACTGTAATGAGCATGCTAAATATTTTATTTGTCATCTTGACTGCTAAGTCCGGCACTGTAGCATATTTGGCAATCCAGAATTCCATTGTCTTTACCATATATTCTTCGGTAGGTAGGTAATTATGTGGCGGACTAGGTAGTAACGGGTAATTTAGCCACTGATTATTGATAGAGCCTTGACGCTGTGCTTCCCAAAATTGCGTCCAAGAGCGTCTGCGGGGTACAGGACAAAATGATGGGTTTACCTGAAGCGCATATGGTGATGCTTCCCACTGTACCCGCAAAGTCGGATTCTTCTCCAAAATTTTTCTTCGCCATATGGGATCCGCCTTCTCGAATTCCTCTTGAGTATACTTGAAAGTGTCATGCTGGAATTGAAGGTTGTGGTCCGGATCTTTATTCGTGGTCGTCTTTATATACATCCGCGTCTGTTCTTTAAGTAGACCATATGGTACATGGAAGGGCTTCAAAATTTGATCTAGCTGTTTATTGTCTATTCGAGCTTCTTTCATTATTTGTATTATTTGATCTTCAAAATCAGCCGTGAGCTGGGACACCAGTAGTGCCCTTTCTGGTCTGCTCAGTTCTGCAATGTCTCGTGTGTTAGGTTCTAGTGGAACCTCCTTTTCCGCCCTTAGTGGTGAATGATACAAGGGGGGAGAGAGAGGACGTACCTCTTCCTCCACAGTAGCCGTTGTTTCCGGAGGAACTACTGGTGTCCCCTGTTTTGCTGTTAGCTCAATCTGTTCCTGCAGTCGTTTGATGATATCATCTTTATTCTTGAGCTCCTCTTCAGCCTTGGTAAGTTTTTCTTGATGTTTGATTAATTCCTGTGCCACGATATGCATGTGATCTGTGTCTTCTTTGCACTGTCGGAAATAATCTTTCTCAGCTTTTTTCCATTTCTTTCGTAGAGCTGCAGTATCATTCATATATTTCTGTTCCCATTCTGCAATTGTCTCTTGCTCCTGTTTGAGCTGATCTGCCATCTTGGTCAACTTTGCTTCCATGTCTTTTATATCCTCATTTGTTTTGTCAAGATCTGTCGATGGTTGATCACTGAGGAGAGCTGTCATTAGCTCCTTGTTCCTGTCCCTTAGTTGGTCTGCTTCTTCCATGCTCACTTTGAGCTGTGATTCGAGTACTTTGCTACGCGTCTGGATTCTTGTTTTCTCTTTTTCAGTCACCTCTAGTTTCTTTGTGAGCTCCAAAACTTGCTCTTTTAGTTGGGCATTCTCCATTTCTAATGTTTTGCATTGTGTTTTGGTTGTTTTTATCTCTTCCTGTTTCTTCAACATCTGAGCTTCTACTTTAGATAATTTCTTTGCCAGATTCATACCTTCCTTCTGAAGCTCCTGTTTGTCGAGCATGGCCTGGTCGTAATCTTCATCAGCGTCAAGCATCAGCTGTTGAGTGTCTAGTGCCGTGCGGATCATATCCTGCACCACAGGCTTGAGCTGAGCTATGTCCACGTTGAGCCATGTTTTTGGTATGTCTGGGGTTTCTCCTGTTTGTACATCTTGTCCATGTGCTACGTGGATCAGTTCGTGATGTGGTTGTCGAACTTGTAGTTGTACTTTCATTTCAGCTTCATCTTTGACCACTTTACGAACCTTCGTGGCACTCCCTTGAAATGTTACATCCAGAGGGGACGGTTCTGCCACAACCCTTAGTGGGGTGAAGGGTTCTTCGTCTTCTTTTTCTTCTTCCTGAGGCTTGTCCTCAGATATCATTGCATGCACCTCAGCCTCAGACTTATCCTCCTTTGTGTGGGTGATGGAGGCATCCTTCGGTTGCATAGCGTTTTGCCCTTCTTCTTCTGCATTCTCTGTGGTTGTATTCTGGTCTGCCAGCGATGATTGACCTTTTTCTTTGTTGTCAGCTTGGGCTTCATCATAGTTTACCTCATTTAATTCGGCCCACTGGCCATCATCTTTCGATTCACTTTTAATATCTACATCCAATAATGATGTAGTTTGCTTTTCTTGGGCGTCGGATCCTGAACTTGAATTGTCTAGCCCAATCTCCCGATATCTGTGTACCTTAGTGAGTTTTCTTTTTGGTTTTTGAACTGTTGCAGCCTGTTGATAGTGATGACCCTGCACTGGTAGATTGATTTGTCCTTCTGTATATTTGTGAGTCTCCTCCAATGCTTGAGTTAATTCTTCTTCCGTAATCTTTCTGGGTCCTTGAGTGGTGGTGGTAGGCAACACATGTACTCTCTTTGTTTGTGGTGCTTCTTCATCTTTTTGTGGAATTTCTCTAGGCCGTTTTGTACCTCTCATCGTGCCTCTCATCCGAGGTTGCGAACTTGTTTCTGTTTCATCTGCCCGCTTGCTCCCTTTCTTTTGTTTCGGTACAGTAGCATTCTTGACATATTGAGCCAACTCCATTGAAGATGGCATCTCCTTCAAATACTCGCGCATGCACAATGCATGGTAAATCATGATCGTGAGGGCAGTGGTTCCGTTAAGGAATTTTTTATTTTCCCATTTCTTCTTGGCCTCGAACAATCTTTCTTGCACATATGGGGTAAGATTTACCTGATTGCCGATCTGTTTTATGGCATGAGACAATAATTGAACAATAATTTTTTGAGGGGCCGTGTATCTGTTCATACTCGGGAAGCAGAAGTGTTGATGAATCAACCTGACTTCTTCTTCGATATCCACTCTATTAATGTCGACAAAAGTTCTAGTATTTGCTCCACGACTTTCTTCTTTGACCGTGTTGACACCATCTTTTTCCCATTCAAATGCTTCTTTGATTAAGTCGTGGGAGAACTGAATGACTACCCATTCGCCATTTTTATCCATCACATTGGCTTCTGGCACCAATGGATCATGTAGTGCCGGTCTCAGAGTGTTCATGACTTGCGTACATCGTTGGAAATCCGGCTTGTAGATAGGTAGCTCAAAATACTTGTGAATTCCTGCTTTCTTCATGACATCGATGGTAGATGGCATTCCATGTAAAACCTTGAAGTCCTGGGACATGATCGGAAAGTGGTGATCCGTGTCCATGATCTTTATGTTGGCCAAGAAAAGATACTCTTCCACAGGCTGTTCATTTCTGAACCAATGGCCTTTTGCTTTCGTAAGACATTGGGGAGGGAATTCTTGGACCTCCTCTTGGATTGTAGCTTCAGAGTCTTCAGAAGCCATCTGCACTTAATATAGAGTATGAATTAGTATCCATATTTTTTCAGAAATCCTCCGCCATGTGTTGATTAATAATTTGATATTGCTCCGAGTGCATGGTGCCGTCCCTTTCCCGTGGGTGTGAGAAGGGTAATACCTGAATTTTTCATGTATTTTTATATTTTTTGCTGAAAAGAAAACATAAAAGTTAGTCCATAGCCGAAGCGGTTAGTGAATTTTTGGAGTAATATTTTTATGTATGTACAAGTGCTTTCCCATTTCCCAAGGGAAAATGTGTGTGACTATCCGGAAGTAGAAGAAAGACGTGCCGAATGCTTGGCCTTGTAATATGGCCCTATCATGCCTACTTTGGGTGCATCAGACACAACATGAGTGCAATCGGGTGCTTTATCTCCTCGATCATTTGCTCCTTGTGGTAGCTTTGGTTTCCACGCCCATTTTGAGAACACTGAGAGGGGTTGTCGGGTTTTCTTGATTAGTGCAGCTGCTCGTGTTCCATTTGCCTTATTCATAGTCCGATTGGATTTGACCTTTCTTTGCGATCTTCTCTGATGATTCGTTTGTGTTGTTGACTTTTGCCGTGTCTGCTGTGGTGTTTCCTCCTTTGTCCTTACATGCGGTTTAGCTGCTTGTCTGACCTTTTTGGGAATCCATATTTGATGTCGTAATCTTTGAGCTTCAAGCAGGGGCTTGGCAATCCATACTTGTACTGGTTCTGTTCGTTTGTAATTCTTTGTAGCAGGTTTGGTGATGTCCGTTTCCTTCTTCAAAGCGCTTGTGGACATTTCTTGACTCTGTACTTGATCCTTTCGTACCCACATATATTTGTGTGGTTGTTGGTTCGAGTATCTGTTTGTGGGTTTCCAATAGTGCAATCTTTGGATGTTCTGAGCCTGTTTAGGAGAGAGCGTCTCCTCGATGGTTGGCTGATCCTCCATTACATTGGATAACTTCGACGCTATAGGGGATGTCGCAAAGATTAAAGTTTCAGTTTCTATGCATTTGCTTTCTGAGTGTCGAGCATAGTCGCTACTATCTTTTGTCGCTTCTTGAATTTCCTCTGATCTTGGTATTGACCTGGCTTGGTTACATGGTTTCTCTTCAAGCAAGCTGAAAACCTCCTTATGCCCTATCGTGGCTGAAATATATCCTTGAGCCAGATGGATACATGCTTCTGTTTCAATGATCCAGTCTTGTCCTAGAATGAAGTCTTCTATTAGATTGTCATCCTCACATACTAGGACTCTTTGTTCCATGGAGGAATTTCCTATGTGGAGGGATACATTCGTCGTACCAATGCAGTCTAGGGTGTGACCTCCAATTCCTATTAGTTTGGCTTTTGTGGGGTTCAATTGTAATTGCAGCTCGTCTGCTATTCTCTTTCGCATGCAGCTGAGGCTTGCTCCTGAGTCTATCAATGCGTCTATCAATTTATATTCTGTCTTGCCAATCCCTAGGTTTAGGTAAGGTTGTGTTTTACACGTACTCGTGGATTCTTGATTTTTAACCTGATAGTTTGCCATAGGGACGGGCTCTTCTCCTTGGAGATAGCGTTCATCTCTTTGCCTGATCCACTCCTTGCGTTTTCTAATGCGTTCTAGTGCTTCTTGTCGGGCTTCTTCTCGAATTCGTTCTTCTTCCTTTTTCCTATTTTGAGCTCCCAACAGCCGCGCTAGCATTTGATCCGTCAAAGGCTCCATGAATCTTTTCACTCTGCATCCACTGATGTAGTTGGGAAGAATATCTCCGTCTAATGTGGCGAGATTGACTGCACCACTAGTGGAGATTCGATTTACGATCAGGGGTCCATATCCGCGTTTTTGTAGCTTCTTTGCATGCTGTTTTAGGGTGTATACGAGGACTAAGTCGCCTTCTTTTAGTCCCTTATCTTTTATATGTGAGTCATAGTATGCCTTTTGTCTCCGCTTAGCGGCATAAATGCCTGCTATAGCTTGCAATCTAGTCTCGTGCAGCTTTTCAATTTGATCTAATTGCTGAGACAATTCATGACCGTTCCACTCATATTGCTGGGCTACTTTTAATGTAGGTACTAAGAAGTCAATTGGCAAAATTGCATTCTGCCCATATACTAGATTGAAGGGTGTAGTTCCAATGGCCGTTTTATATGCCACTCGGAAGGCCCAAATTGCGTGATGCAATTGTTTGTCCCAATCTGACCTTCCATTATTGACAATCTTTGTCAATACCGTACATAGTACTTTGTTGGAACTTTCAGCCTGTCCGTTAGCTTGTGGATGGTATGGGGCTGATTTTTTATGAATCAGTAGAAAGTCATTCATTAGCGATTCAATGACTTCGTTTAAGAAATGTGTTCCTCGATCACTCACTATCTCGATCGGTAGTCCAAAGCGTGTGAAAATGTGCTCAAAAAGAAATTTTGCTGTGGTTTGAGCATCATTTTTTCGAGTGGCTTTTGCTTCTACCCACTTTGTTAAGTAGTCGGTGGCTACTATGATGTACTCCGCATGTGATCCTTTCGTAGGTGGATTGATAGGTCCTATGAAGTCAATTCCCCATTTGGTAAATGCTCTTGCACAAACCATTGGTCTTAAAGGCATGTCGTCTCTCCGAATGGGATATTTCGCTCTCTGGCATGTTTCACAGCTTCTCACATATGTCTCTGCATCCATATGTAGAGTTGGCCACCACAAGCCTGCAAAGAGAATCATCTTGACCGTTCTATCTGCTGAAAAATGTCCTCCCGCAGCTCCTGCGTGTGCCATTTCTAATATGGGAAGATATTCTCCTTCATGCACGCACAATCTGAGTTGATTGTCTCTTCCTCTTCTAAACAACTGCCTTCCCATTATCACATAATCCTTGCTCATTTCTTCTAAGGATCGCCTTCTTGCTAGACTAGCTCCTATTTCGTGCTCTTTCGTTCTGAGGAATTGCACTAATGATTTACTCCAATTAGGCGCTATGGTAGAAAAAGGTAAGGACACGTGATCCTCAGGGCTAGTTTCCTGGCATTCCACACAAGTACTTACATAATCGTGAACGTCTTTGGACATGTCGGGCCAATATACGCCTAATCTTTTTAATTCTCGAATTGTTCCGTGCATCCCTTGATGGGTTTTCCACTTGTTCACATGTGCTTGGTTGATCAGTTGTTTTTGTTCGTCCTCCTCTACACATCTGAGTAATACTCCATTTGGTTCCTTGTAATACACACTTCCTGCGACGATGTGTAAGTTCCTTGATGGAAAAATTTCTTTTTTGCTATTCCTGTTGATCGGGTGTTGAGGGCCATGCGTAAGTATAGGGGTCAATTTTTCTGCCCACTTCGGACATACTTCTAGATTAAACAGATAAGCATCTGGTAAATCATCAGGCACTCCGCTAGGTGGCTCTCCGTGTTTTAACCTAGAAAGGTGGTCTGCTCTCACATGTGTTTCCTTTTTTGACTATTACCTCAAAGTCAAACTCCATTAGTAACAAGAACCATCGTACCAACCTTCCAGTGTTACAAGGTTTATTGACTAAATATAACAAAGCTTGATGGTCTATGAAGAATTTGAATTTGTTGGCTAAGAGGTAATGTCTAAACTTCTTTACTGCATAAACCATTCCTAAGCCCTCTCTTTCTGTAGTCGTGTAATTTCTTTCGGCTTGGTTTAATTGTCTACTCGCATAAGCGATTGGATGGTCAAGCTTTCCTTCATCAGCCGGTTGGGCTAGGATACATCCAATTGCATAGTTCGAAGCATCAACATGAATATGAAAAGGCTTGCTCCAGTTGGGTGATTTTAGAATTGGGGCTGTACTCAGCCTCTTTTTAAGCTCGTTGAAGGCCTTCTCACACTCGTCTGTCCAAGTGAACTGAGTCAATAGACCGTATAAAGGCTTAGCTATTATGGCATACATGTGAATAAACCTACGGTAATATCCACAATGTCCCATAAAGGCTTGTACTTCCTTTGCATTTTTGGGTCTTGGCAAGTCCAATATGACTTTAATCTTATCTTCATCCGTAGATATCCCATTTCTTGAGACTATGCGTCCTAGGATTTTCCCCTGTCTTACCATGAAGACACATTTTTCTGGGTTTAAGCAGACTCTATACTGCCTACATTTGTTGAATATCTTCCTTAATTCAGGTATGTGATCGGGTCTTTGATTGGAGTACGTGCAAAGGTCATCTACATACACTTCCATGCTTTTTTTCAAAAATTCCTTGAAAATGTGACACATTAATCGTTGGAAGGTAGCCGGTGCATTAGTGAGTCCAAAGGGCATCACTCTGAATGCATACACACCCCATTCAGTGGCAAATGCTGTCTTGTGTTGGTCCTCAGTCGCAATAGCCACCTGATTGTATCCGGAGAAACCATCTAGGAAGCTATAGACCTCTTTACCTGCTACCCTCTCCAATAGATGGTCCGTAATCGGTAATGGGTAGCTATCACGCATGGTGGCTGCATTCACCTTCTTCAAATTTATGCACACTCTCAATTTTCCATTTTTCTTAGGCACTACTACTAATGGCGATACCCATTCTGTGTGTTCTATCTCGTATATGAATCCTGCCGCTAGTAGTTTGTCTATTTCCTCCTTAATCTTCGCTGCATAGATTTCATTGTATGTATAAGGACGTTGTTTGGAGGGTTTTGCCTCTGCTGTCATGGGTATTCGATGTGAACAAATAGAGGGTTCTACCCCTTTGAGATCCTTATAGGTCCATGCGAATACATCTCGGTACTCCCGGATAAGGTGTATGAGTTCCTCTTCTTCTTCTTCAGATACGTCTTTACCAATGTATGTGCACCTTTCTTCTCCTTCCTCAACTGTCACAATGATTTTTTTTGTTTGTTCTTTGTTGTCGTACGCCTCTCCGTCTCGTGCTTCTCGTTTAGGCATCTGAATAGCTACTTTCCTTTCCTCTACTTCGTATTTTTTAAAATGTTCTGGAACTTCGAAATGGTCTGGTTCCGGTTCCACTTTACTCGTATCCTCTCTATGCTCGTGTATTGTCCTAGCAGTTTCGATTGCTAAGACTTTTGTTGGTCTTTCTTTTGATTCCTTTTGCATGGTTTCTAAATATTGTTCTTCAGAGTCAAATTCTGGTTCCATTTCTATGCTTTCATACTCTTCTTTCCACTCTTCCTCTACAATTTCCCCTGCTTCTACTTCTTGGAGGACAACCATGTAGAGGTTCACGTCATATCCTTCCTCGTCTATACAATCGTTCATCGTCAATACTTCCTCATTCACACAAACGTCTAATGTGGCTAGGATTTCCATCCAGCCATGTGGTTCGAAGAGTTCATCTGAAAAAATTTGAGGCATATAATTGGGGTCTTCTATCGATCGGTAGTTAGAGTGCCCTATCGGCCACATTTGTTTTTTACACTCCTCCTTCTTTGCTTCTTTGCACATCCACAACTGGGCATCCTCCTGCATCCAAGATTGGTCACTTGATCCAGCACTGTGAATGGATAGGTCATCTTCCTCTTTGTGGACTGGATTCCATTGTAATGGAGGGACATCCCGATAAGCGAATGTGTGCAGGTTTATCTTGGTAGTGTTCCCTTGATGTTGTAGATATAACGAATCTTTGCCCCAATCCTGTACAACTCGCATTTGTCTCATAAATGGTCGTCCTAATATCATTTCATAATTGTTTGCTTTTTCGAACTTACATATGGCCAATGTGTGTTCAAACTCCACTCCACACGTTGTTAACTTGATTCCTTCCAATATTCCTAATGGTTTCTCTACATGACCATCTGCTAATTGGAGTTTCATGCGAGTGGGTCGTAAGGCTTGTTTTCCCCACTTTTCCCAAATTTCCTTCGTTGCAATTCCTACTCCGGCTCCTGTGTCTAAGATGGCTTTGGTCATGTACCCGTTGTGGATGACAGGTAAACAGGTATTCCCTTCATCCCCTTCGCTAAATTCTCCTACTTTATCGACTGGAACTCGTATGGTGGACTTATTTTCCAGTTCCTTTTCTTTTGATCCTCCATTCTTTGGCAGTGGTTTCAATTGATCTTTGGCAGTGGTTTCAATTGATCTGCCATTTGCTTCCACAACTGGGGTTTGAGTCGAAGCAAATCTTCCACCGTTAGTTGGCATTGTACTTTTGTTTTCTTTAACTCTGTTAGGTTATGCGAACTCTCCTTTCCTTCTCCTGTTCCTTTTCCATGCACCGTGGGTGCTCGTATTACCACTGACTCTTTTTCATACTCTCCCATATAGTTAGGCAATGTTGAAATGCTTATGATCTCCTCTCTACTTCTATCGAGTCTTGAAATCTCCTCGTAGGCCTCTTCAAGGTTAGGATGGGGTTGACAGTCTTCCACATCTATTTCATCAAATGGTGGTGGATCGACACCATTCTTTTTCCATTGTTCTTCTCTGATTCTATCCCACAAGTCCTTGGGCCATTCTGCTTCTAAGTCTGGTATGGCTGATACAGGGCTATCTTGTGCCGTCTCTTGTTCACCTTGGGGATCTTCTTTCCTTAATTCTTTATCCCTTGGTTTGATGTATTCTTCATAAGGTTCCTGGGCAATCCTTGTCTCTGGTAGATTTGGGATAGTCTTTTCTAGGGTTGTTTGTGCTACTTCTATGAGTTTTCTGCATAGGGCTAGTCGTTCCTTTTCTAATTCCCCTCTAGGGTAGATTTTTCCATGTTGCTCTATATTCGGTCCCATTTGATTCTAGCTTGGTACGCTTTTAGCCACATATCCAAGTCGTCTGGCTTTGGATCTGCTAGAATTGATCCTGGCTTCTCCCTATCTGGGCTCGGTTCAATTAGCTCCGGAGTTTCCTTAGACTTCCCTAGTTCTTTGTGTTTACTTGATTTTGCACTTTGCTTTTTACTGTTTGTACTCTTGTTCTTTGCCCATTTGTCCTTGAGTTTCTCTCGTCGTTCCTTCCATTTCTGAGTTTTTATGTTGCGAGAATTTTCACATGGGTCCTCAGAATCTTCCACTATCTGAGTTGAAGGGCTTATTTTCGTATTGTTTTTTTGTTCCTCTTCTGGTTGCTGTTCTTTTTGTTGTTTTGTTTGGGCCCTAGTGATGGCTTTTAGTGGCACTGTGTATTCCTTGTCACTTCCTGATTCTTCTATGACTTCTATTACATTGATTGGTGCAAAACCTTGATTTTTTACCGGATTCTTAGGGCAATCCCTAAAAAGGTGTTCCTTTCCACAATCACTGCAATATCCTTCCCAAATCCTAGATGGTGGAGGGTTGTAAGGTCGAGGGCACTCCCGAATGAAGTGATCCCCTCCGCATCTATAACACGGTCCTCTCTGCACTGGTGGTCTAATGGGAGGTCTCAAGGGTTGTTGTGCTTTGGGCGCTATATACATTAAAGTTGCAGTTTCCGCTCCATAAGTTTGATCAAATCCTTCATATCCATAATAGGCCGCGTCATATGTTGGTTCATATTCCATCATGCTGGCTTCATATGGATAGTATTCTCCAGGTGGAGGTTCATACCCTTGGTTGGTTGATTCTACATTGGTCACTATTGAAGCTGGTATTATGGCTCTTTCCAAGTTTTCTTCCGGTTGAGTATACTTCACAGGTACAACTTGTTGAGGTTGTGACAATTGGGGTCCCAATACTGGTTGTGGTGGTGGATACGATGCTTGCTCATATTGTCTTGGTGCTCCTACCGGATAAGGGTTGTATCTAGGCATCTCCCTACCAAGCTCTCTAGGTGGGTACCCATAAGGTCGGTATTGGGGTGGATTGACAGGTCGTGTTTGCCTATTAAAGGGACAGTTCTCAGTTGTGTGATTGGTATATTTTTGCTCAATGTAGCAGTATGAAGAAGTCCCTGGTTGTTGTTGTCTGTTGTATGGATACGTAGGTTGTACACCGGCTCCTCCTCTGGCACACAAGTGTGTGGGATGTTCTCCTCCACATAAGTTACACCTTCTTAACGTAGGCACTCTTTGAGCTGGATGTTGGTAAGCTCTCTGCCCTTGGACTCATAGTTTCTTTGCTAATAGTTCGGCTAGTTCTTCCACATTACTAGAATTGGTCGTAACGGTGCTTCTTGAGTCTTCTGATTTAGTGAGGTCAGTAGTACCTTTAAGGTCCTCAGCAAGGTTATCTTCCAAGTCGATGCACTCTTGAAGACACTCACTCAATGTTTGTAGCCTTTTCACATACACTAGGGTTCTTAGGGTCCCGTTAGAGAGTCCATCTAAAAATAATGAAATCATCTTTTGTTGAGTCGGTCTCTCAGCCATTGTGCATCTATCCACATATTGATTGAATCTTCGGGCAGCAGTCTTCACAGTTTCACTAGGGTTTTGTTTAAAGCTATGGATTAAAGATGCAGAATTGTGTTTAATCCCTCTCTTTGTAAATTCTCCAATGAATTCTTGAAAGAATTGTTCCATGTTTCCAAATTGATTGGGATCTAAAGGTTGGAACCAAGTTAGAGCTGTTCCTGTGAGGGTGAGTCCAAAAGACTCATACTGCACAAAGAAGTCCTCTACTTGCTCCGCTCTTAGAACTTGTTTAAATTCGGCAATATGATCATATGGCTCCCCTAATCCATCATAATGGTTTCTCACGCACTTAGCTACTTGGATTGGTCTCAATCTCCTCATTGGTTCAGGCGGTCTGGGCATTACAGGGAAGACCGGGGCAGCTGGTCGTAATGGAGGCATTCCTGGCTGTCCTCCCACAGGTGGTCGTGGTCTGACCGGTGGTCGGAAATGGTTCCCCATCCCTGTGTGGGTTTGATTGTGTGTGTGCACTCCTGGAGTTGCAAACTGTACATGAGTACGGTTGGGCACACTTCTTTGACTGGTCTGTCCTGATGTGGTATGTTCCGTCTCTTGTTGATTTCCAAAAGGATTCTGCGAGGTAGTTGCCTGCTCCCTCTGAGGAAATACAGGCGCACCCATATATCTCAGCCGAGCCCTGTCTAGGACACCTACGGGCCAATATCTTCTTTGATTCTTATCCAAGTAAGTGAGTCTAGTTTCGTCATCTGGGTCTTTCAACTCATAGAATGTCATGGGGCTCTCTCCTATTCCTGGAACAGGCACGTCAGTTTGAAGCAATAAGTCTGCTCCGTGAATCATGTAGACTTCTAATAGGTAGTCGTCTTGAGGTATCAAGTCTCCTCTCAAGACCCGTGATACTTGTGACCTGCCTCTGGGGGTGGTCACTAACTCTTCAGGGTGTGTTCCTTCAGAGTTATAGGGATCCGTAAACTCTCCTCTTTCATTGATCCTCTCAGGAAATTCGGTTACTATGTAGATGTGACCCATTTTGTCAATGTATGCACCTCCCTCGTATTTGACAGCTGGTCGGGGTATGATGGTGACATTTTGGGCAGTTACCATCCTGGCGACGGATCTGTTTAAGCCATCCAGGTAGATTGGAATCTCCTGGGCATTGGTGGACACATATTGCAGGGAAGTACGGTAGTCCCCCTCCACAGTAGACATGAAACTTCCTGTTGGTGTGGGACCTTGCATGTCTTCCGAAGCCATAAGTACTTCCTCCTCCGAGTCACTGGAAGTTTCTAAGTAGACTGAGTGATGACTAGCTTGGGCTGTACTTCCTACTGAGGATATGACACTCCTTCTACTACCTAGAACTCTTACTGACCTCAAGTTCATTCACTCTCTGAAGCCTCTCTTTATGCTTCTTAGATTCACTTTGAACAGCTCTTCCAATGGTTCAGTTTGTTCACCAAAAGAAGGGTTTACTTCTGGGCAATACCACACTCGGCGATACTGCACTCGACGATACCGCACTGACAACGATACGATACCAGACACCCAAACGATACGATATCAATCTGGAGTCGCGATACTGTCCAGATTAACAGACGATACGATACCTGATATAGTGTCGCGATACTCCACTGGGGAACACCACGATACGATACCGGCAAAGTAAACGTTACGATACTCGAGATTCGAGGCGATACGATCTCAGTGTGGTGTCGCGATACTCCTTGGCAGGAAACGATACGATACCACCGCAGCTAGTGCGATCGCGATACCAACCTTGGCGACACGATACCACTATGGTGTCGCGATACCAAGACAAGCAACCGATGATACGACACTTGGGAGGGCACGATCGCGATACTGAAGTAGTGTCGCGATACCAAAATAGTGTCGCGATACCACTGTATCAGACGATACGATACCACTCGGTAAAGTGAGGTCGCGATACTAGAAACTTAGGCGATACGACACCACAATGGTGTCGCGATACCAAGTATTAGTACCGGACGATACGATACCAGATATCGAGTGCGATCGCGATACCGACTCAGTGTCGCGATACCGGAATGGTGTCGCGATACCAAGGTAGGTATCCAGCGATACGATACTTCTGGCGAGTGTCGCGATACAAGGGAATTTTGGTATCGCGATACCAAAACTCAACCGATCGCGATACTCAAGCCAAAAGCAAGATTTTTTCAAACTTTTTTTACCCCCTTACTCTCCTCACTCTCCTCTTCCTTCCTAAACCTCTGTATCACACAACAAGATGACAAGGATATCAGTTTTTCCCCCCCGCGATACTGCGCAGACTTTTAATCACGTTTTTGATCATTTTTAAAGTGTTTTTGTCAGATAAATTGTGAGAATGTTTACCTTGGTACTGTCTTGCTTGCAATGTGAGCTCAAAACCTAGCTTTAAAAGCCTGAATGCCACGATACCAAACCCACGATACTGGTCGCTGCTCGCAAACGATACCAGAATACTGTGAAGTGTCAAATGATCCAATTTTTTGGTTTTTATACCTTTTTTTGACTGAACTTAAAATTTTGGAATTTTTGGAGATTTTCTGGGAATTTTTGCCTACTCCTACTCCTCTTCTCCTCACTTCTCCTCTCCTTCTACTCTAACCCTAAAACTTATCACACACACCTCCAAGATGAGAAGTGACAAGTGCTGAAATGGTGGACTACTCGTCAAAGGACAAATTCGCTTCTACAAGTACGATTCGATCACACTCGCTCTATAACTATCACGAAGGCACCTTGGTGGAGTGACTCCCAGGCAACGGCGCCAAAAACGTGTGTACTTGAGCCACAATGACTCAAGGACTTGTACCAATGAGACTATACCTCGATTGCCATACAAGTGCATATAGTGGAGTTCTTTTCACACATTTAATTATCAATCCTAAGGAGTGACTTACCAAGTGTATGAAGACGTGTGCACACGTGATAGAAAAAGAAGTGGTTAACCTATCCACACATGAGAAAAGACTAATACTACCCACACCTACTGAAATACTGGAAGTGTTGCCGCAAGCCTCTTTTCAGCAGTTTTGGTTTTTTGAGGTTTTCTTCCAGCCCAGAACTCCGAATATAGGCAATAGGGTACTCGTTTCGAAGCTCTCGACGAGACGAATCCAACGGTGGTGGTTTCACTCAATTCTGACCACTCTGCTGCAAGTTATGGCAGAAACAGTGAATTACGGGAGTCACTAACACCCGCGTTTTTGCTTCTCCTAGCTTACGCACGCACTACAGCCGCTCAAAACAAAGGGGAAGTGGTAGACAACAGTCCTACACTTGCATTTCAAGCATCACACACACATACAAGAGCAAAATGAAGATCAAAATCAGCAAGAAAGAGGCAAACTCGAAAATTCAGAAGTGCTTCTTTTTCACAATGACAAGAAGTCCTTTACAATGAGTCACTTTTGACTTATATACTAGTGCCCTAAGTTTGGTCCTTTCACACAAGAGACCGGCACTTTATTCTCTAAAAGACTAATTTCCTACTATTGTACATGGGTAAATCACTAATCTTTTGTGGGGATGCATCTAGAGGACTCCTCTAGTGCATTTACAACGGAAATTATATACAAGGGTGGTTATGATACAAAAGTTGTGTGTCCAAATCGGAAAAATTTTGGGGCCCGTCTTTTTTTCTCTGCTTTGTGCGCTCTTTAGCTCTGCAACAGTATGTGTATGTGTATGTGTGTGTGTGTATGTGTATGTGTATGTGTGTGTGTATGTGTATGTGTATGTGTATGTGTATGTGTATGTGTATGTGTATGTGTGTGTATGTGTGTGTGTATGTGTATGCGTCTGTATATGTGTATGTGTATGTGTATGTGTATGTGTATGTGTATGTGTATGTGTATGTGTATGTGTATGTGTATGTGTATGTGTATGTGTATGTGTATGTGTATGTGTATGTGTATGTGTATTTGTATGTGTATGTGTATGTGTATGCGTATGTGTATGTGTATGTGTGTGTATGCGTATGTGTATGTGTATGTGTATGTGTATGTGTATGTGTATCTGTATGTGTATGTGTATGTGTATGTGTATGTGTATGTGTATGTGTATGTGTATGTGTATGTGTATGCGTATGTGTATGTGTATGTGTATGTGTATGTGCATGTGCATGTGTATGTGTATGTGTATGTGTATGTGTATGTGTATGTGTATGTGTATGTGTATGTGTATGTGTATGTGTATGTGTATGTGTATGTGTATGTGTATGCGTATGCGTATGTGTATGTGTATGCGTATGCGTATGTGTATGTGTATGTGTATGCATATGTGTATGTGTATGTGTATGTGCATGTGTATGTGCATGTGTATGTGCATGTGTATGTGTATGTGTGTATGTGTGTATGTGTGTGTATGTGTCTGTGTATGTGTCTATGTATGTGTATGTGTATGTGTATGTGTATGTGTATGTGTATGTGTATGTGTATGTGTATGTGTATGGTTATGCATATTCATATGTGTATGTGTATGTGTATGTGTATGTATGTGTTTGTGTATGTGTATGTGTATGTGTATGTGTATATGTATATGTATGTCTATGTGTATGTGTATGTGTACGTGTACGTGTACGTGTATGTGTATGTGCATGTCTATGTGTATGTGTATGTGTATGTGAATGTGTATGTATGTATATGTGTGTATGTGTATGTGTATGTGTATGCGTATGTGTATGTGTGTGTATGTGTATGTGTATGTGTATGTGTGTGTATGTGTGTGTGTATGTGTATGCGTCTGTGTATGTGTATGTGTATGTGTATGTGTATGTGTATGTGTATGTGTATGTGTACGTGTATGTGTATGTGTACGTGTATGCGTATGTGTATGTCTGTGTATGTGTATGTGTATGTGTATGTGTATATGTATGTGTACGTGTATGTGTGTGTATGTGTATGTGTATGCATATGTGTATGTGTATGTGTATGTCTAAGTGTATGTGTATGTGTATGTGTATGTGTATGTGTATGTGTATGTGTATGTGTATGTGTAGATGTCTCTCTATGTGGACATGGACCTAGACATGCACGTGTACATGGACATGGACGTGGACATGTAGGTGGGCATGGACATGGATGTGGACATGTAGGTGGGCATGGACGTGGGTGTGGATGTGGACATGGACATGGGAGTGGGCATGGATGTGGATATAGGCGTGGGCATGGACGTGGATGTGGGCATGGACTTGGGCGTGGGTGTGGATGTGGATGTGGATGTGGACATGAGCATGGATATGGATGTGGACGTGGGCATGGAGGTGGACATAAACATGGGCATGGAGGTGTACATGGAAGTTGGCATGGACATGGACATGGATGTGGATGTGGGTGTGGTGAAGAGGTGGGAGTGGGCATGGACATGGACCTGAACATGGACATGGGCATGGATGTAGATGTGGGCAGGGGGGTGTACATAAATTTGGGCGTGGAGGTGTACATGGAGGTGAATGTGGACAAGGGCATGGATGCAGATGTGCACATGGGCATGGAAATGGATGTGCATGTGGGCATGGACGTGGAAGTGCATGTGGGCATGGACATGGATGTGGGTGTGGAGATGGACGTGGGTGTGGGTGTGGACGTGGATGTGGGCATGGGCATGGGCATGGACATGGACATGGGCATAGGCATGGATGTGGATGCGCACCTAAGCGTGGACATGGACGTGGATGTGCATGTGGACGTGGACATGGACATGGAGGTGCACATGGACATGGACATGGACATGGAGATGCATGTGGATGTGGACATGCACGTGGATGTCGGCATGCCGGTGGATGTGGACATGGACATGGACGTGCACGTGGGCATAGATGTGGACATGCACGTGGGTGTGGAGGTTGGCATGGACGTGGACGGACATGCATGTGGACGTGGATGTGGACATGGACGTGGATGTAGATGTGCATGTGCATGTGGATGTGGATGTGCACATGGGCATGGACGTGCACATGGGTGTGGACGTGGACGTGACATGGAGTTGGATGTGGATGTGGACATGTACCTAGACGTGCACATGCATGTGTACATGTACATGTATGTGTATGTGTATGTGTATGTGTACGTGTACGTGTATGTGTATGTGTGTGTATGTGTACGTGTATGTGTATGCATGTGTGTATGCATATATATGTGAGTTTACACATATGTTTATGCATGTGTGTGAATGTAGAATTATGTGGGGATGTTTGTGTACACTTGCAATGAATTTGTGTGTGAATGTGCATAGACATTTTCATGTGTGTGTACACATGCAAACTCGATAGACATTGTCTATTGCATTAGATACCCTATGTCTCGGCAGACCACTTGATCACCACATACCCACCGTCCATCATGACAAACCACCCTTGTGACAAAGCCCATCTATCGCAATGGACCCCCAGTCTATCATGATAAACGAAAGCAGTGATAGAGATTGTTTATCATGACAGATGCCATTTATCATGACAAGGCACTCCACCATGATAGACTGCACCCATGATAAAGCCTGTCTATTACAACAGACCTCTGCTCTATCACAAAAAATTGACCCCCATGCATACCCCATGTGTTAAGGCAAGACCCTCTATCATGTCAAGCCAAAAAAATGTGACACAACAAAAATATGATAGACCACTTCTATTGCAATAGAAGCACTCTATCATGACAAAACTGGCCCCACAATAGACCCAATCGATCACGACAGACCACATATATTATGACAGATCTCATTCATGACAAACTCTGTTTGTCACCACAAACCAAACTAGATAGACCCCCCTCTATCCCAATAGACCATGTCTATCCTGAGAGAATGCTCTATCATGATACACCCCCTATCTTGACAGACAATCCTTTAATAGAACACCTGTTTGAAAAAAAAATTAGGGTTAATTTTTGGTGATTTTTGGGTCAGATTTAATGATTTTTTGGTGGTTTTTCAAGGCCTAATACTCCAAGGCTTCTAGTGTCTCTATGGCCTCATGCTACATTGCTCACATTTCAAAGTGCCCTTCGGATTTCCTCTTGAGCATTAGAACCCAACACAAAGCACAAACTTAAGGTCAAAAAACACTCAACCCCTTGTTCAATTTTAGCATAGGCTAAGTTTGTAGCCTTAGCTTTAGAATTCAGGGTGAAGATAGGAACCTCAAAAGAAAATTCAAAAGACATTAACAAACATCAAGTTCAAGAGTGGTAAACTTTATTGTGACATTGGAGAACTTAAAGGAAAAAGGACTTAGTTGCATGGAAAATGATAAAATTAGATCACTTAAGTTATTCATGACAAAGAGACAGCGAGAAAAGAAAAGACAAGAATGAAGTAAATAAGTGACTAACTAAAGAACAAGTGATTGAGATAAAAGGATCAGTCCAAAATACAAAGATAAAGCATATTAATGAAATTGAGATCAGGAAAACATATTGGCAAGGCGGATCCACAAATCTTAAAATCCTTGGAAGCTAGTGTAAATCATCTACCAACTCATGGTCAAAGCAACTAGGTGGGCATCACTCCAACCTGTGTTGAAAATCTAGTGAGTCAGATAGTTCATATAGCATGGAGAGACCTAGTACTAGTACTAGGCTAGCCTTCCTAGAAGTACCAGAGGGAGCATATAAAACACAATTAGAGTACATCCAAACCAACTGATTAGACATGATCTTCCAACACATGAAACTTAGCATACACACCTTAATACTAAAAAAGATGATGAGTGAGAGATAGAGAGAGAATAGATAAGATTTACAAAGTGTACAGTAAACTAGGATGCTCACCTACACTATCTATATTCCAATGTCAAATTACAGTGTGTGAATATGATATAAACTGACAATATCTAAATCTAGGAAGAAATAGGAACTAGATACAAGAGATTGTGTGCCTAAGAGAAGTGTGTGTGTGTGTGTGTGTGTGTGTGTGAGAGAGAGAGAGAGAGAGAGAGAGAGAGAGAGAGAGAGAGAATATGGAGAATATGAACAATTTAGAACTATTTTACAACAAACCTGAATTCTGATTATCCCTAAATTAGAAACTAGTGAATGAACAATTGAGAACGAAAATAGACTTGTTACTCATAGTAACTGAGCACGATAGCTGATGGTTGGCTGACATGAACTCCTCCAAGTACTCAGATGTAGAGCACACCTCTTCCAAGAGTTTAAGAATGCTCCTCCAAGTAGAGGGCCTCCTTGATTTCCTCCTTAGCCTTGCATTGAGCTTGTGCTAGAGCTTGAGAAGATACTATACTATGAGCCAAAGTTGTTCATAGTTTATGAACCCTTGTGAAAAGCAACCACAATGAGACTTCACTAAAGCTACGAACACAGTTGAAAAGCTTATGCGTAAGAAAAAAAAATATCATCGCTTTTTTACAAGGGTTCATTTGAAAAGCTTACGATTGCAATTGAAAAGATTATGCATAAGAAAAAAAAATGTCTGCCGTTTTTTCAAATTTCACTACCACCGATGCTCCACTAGATGGGATTCAAACCCACGTCAAGCCTTTGAGAGGTGCTTGAGCTAACCCACAATGCCCATATCTCTTCTTGAAAAGCCTTATAAGATACGAATTATATGGTTACTATATTTGACTATATGGACCGATTTCGACATTGTTTCCAATAAGGAGCCCCCACGATTTTATTTCCCATACATTAGTGCATGAGATATATTTAAATTCTTTTCCTTCCATGTATAAAGTTAACACTTTTTCATGGAAATAGGTATGATATAACAAGTGAAGTGCATGACTTTAAGATATGTATAGGTCCATATGTAGATGCACAAACATTTTTTATTGCTCTTTTATCGGCTTATGATGTTATACTTGGTATGCCTTTCCTTCATCATTATAATGCATGCATTGATTATCATCACCTTTAGTTTTGAATTTGAATGCTGATTTATTTTTAATATACAATGCATGATTTTCAACCATTCCCTTTAAGCCATATTGAGGTTAAGTGTACATTCTAGAAAAGTTTAGAACTCACATATCGTTTTTAGTAAAAAAAAAAGAAAGATGATTATATGAAGACAGTTTTAGGTGCACATAAACCATTTGTGGCTGCTCATAAGGATTATTTTATGTCTTATTACCTTCATAATTACCACCTTCTTGAGGACCACTTGACCATAATATAGATCTTATTCTCAATAGTTCTCCTCCTTATAAAGTATCCTTGTCATTCATTTCCAACTTTTCACTTAGATCAGTTTATCAAGTGCAAATTCAGCTAATGCTATGAATCATTAGGGCAGGGATCAGACAATAGATTCCCCTCTATTCATTTGGAATACAAGGTGAATCCCACCATAGAGATAAAAACATGTTCTTCTAGACTAGAACATGAGGCTCAGGGGTATGCCTACAATTCATTATATATATAAGTTCATCTTCAAGGCCGAAAATGTTTTCCAAGGGGGGAAGAATGTTATAGACTAATCTTAGTGACATAACCATCTGAATGGTTCAAATGGATCTAAAACGGGACATCGTTTGGTCATTCTTGAGTAGGGCCAAAGGTCTCGAGATTAGACTTAAGCATTTGTTCCTGTTATCTATAAACAAGAATTCCAGTTAGCCGAATAGTTAAGTATCAAGGATGGGAAGGAGGAGGCCTTGGGTTCAACCCCCATGGGGAGCATGGGGAGAGATTTTTGCCAAGAGCGATTTAGAGCCTTCTAGAAGTATCCACTCAAGTTAGCGAGAGTTAACTTGAGTTATGTAAGACTTAACTCAAGTGGTGAGTACACCTACCACTAGTGGACTTTAGTGGATGGGGTAAAAGTAGTGGTGAAGATTATACATGCATATGTGACTCCATCTAATCCAGAGGTTTTCGTTTATCCGAGGAGTCATACATAGAGGCATAAGGTTGGGAGGAGAGTGATGTCTCTAGCACATGGCGGCCCTAGTGTTCTAGCTTCTTCACACTTGACATGTTGGGTGGGGCTATCCAAATTGTTCTTAATTGATAACATGCTCTTTGAGTTGCACATCGTGACAAGAGCACCTATTGTAATATTGATGTAAAGTCCTAACATCCTTTTAAATGTAGAGCCCTAGACATCCTTTTGCCATGGGTTTCTCAAACCGGGCTCATGCAACTCCCTTCAACACACACACACACACACACACACACACACACACACACACACACACATAGACAGAGGTGTTATTCATCAAACCTTCCTACCATAGTCCATAGGCCTCTCATACCTGAGTCTCAACAATAGAGATTTCCTTCTCTCTCACTTCTAACTCAAAAGGTAATGCACTCTCTTAGTGCCATGTGGCATTTATGCGAAGCTAATATGACATTACCAAGCTAATATGGCGTTTTGTTTCTTCAATCTTCATGAATACTTCAAATATGTTTTTTTCTATCTTCTCACTTGACTTTGAGATTTTATTATTATCTTCTTCATTATTTGTACATGGTGGATCCTTACATCTAAACACAAGAACTCGAAGTGATTCCATCGTTTGGGAAGATCAAATTTTTACTAGTATTATATGCTTTTTTATATACCAATTTTTATGATCTTTTGTTATTTTTTATCATCTTACCTATTTATTTGGAGAACCTCAAAATTAGGCCTTTTTGAAAGACCTCCTAACCATTGTCCCTGTTTGACAACGAACTATTCTTGGGGAGGCATTTGAGTGCTCAACAACCCTCTAGAATGCCATCAGGGGGGAGGCTATGCAAAAATTTTGAAAGAAAAGATGTGCCTTCAACTTGAAGATACTTCCAAGGAATACTCCTTAGAAGAATCCCTTGCACTCTTAAGTGAGAGAATTAAGCACCACAAAAGTGTACCCCCATTTCAACACTTGATGATCTTGGTTATTTAAGGAGATAAGCTGAAACAAAAAAGGAGTCCCCAAAAAGAGGACAACGCGTTTATCAACTTGGTTTGTAACTCCTCTAATGCTCTAGTACTTGATGTCCTTTTCTTTTGATTAAACCTTTTGTCAACTTTTCAAGAAAGCCCTTTGAATCCATTTTTACTTGTAAATTTTACATAAACATGGTAATGTCGTGAAACAATTGTTCTCAGCCAAAAGTTATCGTGAAAAGTGCGCACCATTAAAGCTAGTAGACAGTTGAGGTAAATGACAATATAGAAGCCCACAAAAAACAACACTTTTCCAGCTTATGCTTCGATGAAAAGAACGAACAGCTCGAGCGTCTTCCATACATTGCACCAGTAGCATTCTACATAAACTAAACAATGCGGTTCTACACAGCGGCCCATGCAAGCGCATACATTTATTTACGTGCTGCACGCTACATGGTACATGCAGACGTTCCTGTGTCTTGCTAATAATTACGTTTAAGTTGCTATTCGCCTCTTCAGTCCTCCAATGGCCGTCTTCAAGGCTCCCTTTGTATCTTTCCACTCTCCTTCTTCCCCAGGTAAGCGGTATTGATATTTTTTTTTTCTCTTTTTATACTATATCTGATGGTTCCAATTTTTATATTTGCATTTTTTTTTTTACGTACAATGAATTAAAGACACACACATCCAACCTCGTAAAGTAGAGGCACCCATACATTTGGATAGGCCTGAAGGCTGAACATGTCCAGTGAGTGGGACTTGAACCTAGACACTCTGCCCCATGGCTTTCAAGGCTTACCGCTACACCACACCCGTTTGCATTTTCATATGTTTCATTGCATTTCGTGCTGTGAATGTGATGTGGTTGAAAAGAAATTGTTGGTTTGACGTGTTGCATTTCTGAAATCATGGAAGGAGTTACCTGGCTCGCACACGGAGAGAGAGAGAGAGAGAGAGAGAGAGAGAGAGAGAGAGAGAGAGAGAGAGAGAGAGAGAGAGAGAGAGAGAGAGAGAGAGAGAGAGAGAGAGAGAGAGAGAGAGAGTCATATTAACGTCTTCTTGAGGCCAAACTTGGCCTATGAGACAAAAACCATGTACAAGTGTAGTAACCCTGTGTAGAGAATGAAATGAAATAAAAGGTATATCGCGACACAAAGATATGTGTAAAGCTGGAAAAGGATGGGGAGATGTGGCTCTGACTCCGCAGATAATGGCCACCAAATACATGGGGGACATGTGAGTAAAAGTGTGAGTAAAACACCTTAGCTACCGGTGAATGGGTGGAGGTGGGTGTAGTATGTGGTACATCGGGGGTGGTCTGAGTGCCTCTTGAAGGAAGACAACCCATGGAGTGGTGGTGCGTCTATGCTCCATCATGTGGTCGTAGGCTGTCCTGATGCGTGAGATATCCTCCTGATATAGTCGTGGTCGATGATATCTGCCCATGCGTGGTCGGCGCCGTGCTCTCTGTGCTGCTGCCTGGTAGAGCGTGAGCCCTATAGATGGACCTCTCTGATGTAGCTCAGCTCGTTGAAAAAACTGGGTAATGGTCTGCTGCGTACTCACCCGTGGCTGATGGGTGGATACTTAAGGGACAGGCTCTTCTTGGAGAAGTATACTCCGCAACATGCTCTATGCATAGAAGACAACACCCCAAAAATAATAATCGAAAGATCCACAAACTAAAGAAAAATGTTGCCCTCAACTTTACACTACAAAACTTGAAAGGAAGAGTACAGTCACAATACACATCAGATGAAGTAATGACTGACTTATGACAAGGTACCAAGAATACAAAAGGGAATCTCACTGTAGAAACATACACAGCAGAGAACACAACGTGAATGTTTGTACTCAGCCTGAGACTGTATTTTAACCCAAAATTAGTTCAAATTGGCTCACTTCTTACACAGGTGTAAACTCAGACACAGAAGTAACAACAAGTGTGTCTAGCCTTAGGACCGGCCAACTGCCTCCTCTTGCATATCACCTAAGTTGTTACCTGCTCAATCACCTCCCTAGTAGGGCTACTCCACCTTCCGCAAGTAGCACAAGAGCTGAGCTCTCAGCTTGCTGGATACCTGGGCTAGTGCTCATACAAGTTAATCAGACCAGTCCAAAGACATATACCACAGGGGTACAACAGAGAAGTGTAGCAGCCAACAATCACAAGTGAAGAGTACAACAGTTCAATATATACCAAAAGAACCAAACAGTCACCTCGCTAGCAAGGCCACTCCACCTTCCACAAGTAGCACAACAGGTGAGCTCTCAGCTTGTTGGATACCTAGGCTAGTGCTCAGAGAAGATAATCAGACCAGTTCAAAGACAGAGAAGTGTAACAGTTAATAATCACAAGTGAGGAGTACAAAAGTCCACCATATATCAAAAGAACCAAACAGTCCAATGGACAAGGCAACTTAAACTAAATGATACACCGCAGCTTACAAGTGCGCAACAAGATCTACATAGGCATAAGTATGCTACCAGCCCAATTGGCCACAAGCATAGCCAAACACATGACATGAACCACTCTCCAATCTACATTCAAGAGTGTAGTAGGCATGTATTAACAGAGAAGCACACAAATAAGTCCTACAGCATAAGTGCTCTTTCTACACACATGTACACACACTTAGATGAGTTCCAAGCTTCTGCATATATAGATGTTGGGTGGCTATATGAGTGGCTTTGCATGTACAAGGTAATCCGTGGTGGAGGATCTGAAATGATTTGCTTGCCATATAGTGCTTGGTCTTCTTGTTAGGGGAGGTCCACATAGGCAGTTGCACAAGAACACAACCCTTTTTCGTGTTTTGCCGGACACCTTTGCATACTTGGTAGACTTCCCTGGACCTTGGTTGATTTAATTTTGCTTCTTGATCGACTTTAAATGCTACCGATCCAAACCTTGGTTGACTATGGTCTTTGGACCTTGGTCGACTTGGGACCTTGGTTGATATCTATTTCACCATTTTGCTTCGGTGACCCAACTTGGGAGACCATTACTTCAGGAGGCAATTAGGTGACCTTTGTGTGCGTTACACCGTGATCATCGCACTTGTTAGCGGCCGCCGGATCGGAAGATTGTATAACTAAATCTTGCTCACACGAGTGAAAAAGTAGTTACAAACAGTTTGTAAAAACAAGTTATATAAATCAAGAAGACGCACAGAGACGGGTACGGGACGGATCACCAGACTGTCTGTCTGGGTGACTGACCGGGCGTTGTCTGTAGTGTCATTTGCATATCTCCTGTATTCTGAGTTCGTGTTCGCCTCTTGTCTTGTCTGCCGTCGACATCTGTTTTGTTGTTAACCAGTGAGACGATTCGTGGAATCATCATACTGTTCGTCTGGGGGATTGCCTGAACACTACTGTAGTGCTGTTGTCTAACTTCTGCGTACTCCGATTGTACTGTGTGTATCTGTGTTTGTCACCTATCGATCTCTGTTGAGGTTGTGAATTCCATTCACAGCTAATAGATCGTGAACTGTTGTCTGAGTAAGTTGTTTGTGAATCTCTATTGAGTTGTGGTGTTAGCCTGCGCATTGTGTGTTACCTCTTCTTGAAATGTTCTGCCAGTGGTTGGTGAAATCTGAGCAACTGTAGTAGCATTCTAGTATTCAGATCTATGCTGTGTCGTCTGCAAAATTGGAATCTGTCTTCATACGGTAAAGTTAAGTACAGTAGGGATCTTTCTAAGTGGTGCACTGAGCCTGCAGTACTGTGTGGTTGAACCCTCAAGTTCTCTGTGTCTACGATGTTGCCTGACTGTTTAGATCCAGTCGGTAAAGGTTAACGATTACTCTTGTTTCCGGTATTTCCAGTAAGTTTATGTGTAGCTTCAACATAGCATCTTGCGTATTCGATGTCCGTGGTTTAGCTAAGACTGTGACGGTAATATCTAAGTACGGTAATCTTTGATAGTGCTGTCAGTATTAGTATAGTGATGGGTATGAACAATGAGTCCCTTCCACTCCCAAGAACCCAAGAATCACTTAACGCACTTCTGATAGTTAGAAGGAACCAACAACATTTAACACCGCGTTCAACACTGGCGCCGTCTGTGGGAAGGTGGCATCAAGATTGCCGTTTATCTGTCGAAAGTGTTATCAAGATTGCTATTTATCTATGGAAGGTGGCAACGGATCAGATTGTTGCAAATCTGTTATGGAAACGTGACTGTAAATTTTTAATCAACAGTAAAGTACGCGATTAGTACAAAAGATGATACATGCCGGTTACTCGATCCGGTGAAACGTATCCAAAGAACCTCCAGCCTGGGTTACTTAGGCGTATAAGGCTATTATTTTCCAATCGACATTGGTCAACGAAGCAGCTAGATGGCTTACAGAATATGATATTAACCATTTCGGCACCTATGAAGCAGTAAGGGATTCCTTTTTGCAAAGATTCAGGCTAAAGAAGAATCCAGCCGAAATTTTTGACTACCTGCAAAACAATAGACAGAAGATAAATCAAACAGTACAGGAATACGCCACTCTATTCATAACTCATTTGAGGCAGTTACCACCGGGACATGCAAACCTACCGGATGACGTTATTACTCAATGGTTCATCAATGGCTTGACTCCACAACTTAAACAGATTATGATCATACGCTCTGTAGGAGTTATGACGCTAGATGCAGTGATCGCAATGGCTTTGCAGTTTGAAAACAAGGTTGGAGGATTTACAGAAGATCTGGAGTGGTTAAAAGCAAATAAAAATGTCGCCGAAGATCCGATCAGACAGATGTACTGCACTACCTGCAAGAATTCAGGCCATACTAGTGCCACTTGTGCACTTAATCAGTTGTTTTGTGCTATCTGCAACACTACCGGACACACCACCGAAAATTGCGCATATAACGCCAAAGTGCAGGGAACAGAGACTGTCAATGCAATTATACAGGAACCAGGGAAGCCAACCAATCACTATGTTCCTCCGCAAATGAGAAACAACCAGCAACAAGGATATCGAAATTACAGAGGATAGAGAAATAATAACTATAATGCAAACCGCTGGCAGACCGGACCACCACCGAAAAATCCCAATCTGCCACCACCGCGTTGTCATTTCTGTGGTGAATTTAGTCACATTAGAAGATTTTGTAAGGATGCAGCTGAGTATGATCAGAGGAAGAAAGAACGTCAAAATCCAATGGCTAATATGGTACAAATCACACCAGTAGAAACGCACGCTGCAGTAATTCAGACCCGCTCCGGTAAACAACTGCAACCAGCAGCAGAAATATTTGAACCAGGCATACGTGAACAACAAAGGATGTACGATAAAGCTAGTCAATGGACCACCGCAAAACCTCCAGTCTTCCCAGATCCTATTCCGGTAACCCAGACTCCGTTAACCGAAGAAGGAACACAACAACAGGATTCCAATTCAGCAGCAGGCACATCATCTTCAGCAGGCGCATCATCTTCAAAATCTGTGGAAACAATCCAATCACAAAAGACCTGGGAAATTTTATCTAAGGCATCCATTACTCTTCCTCTTGGTCAATTACTTTCACTAGTACCAGGGGTTCGACAACAATTCCAACAGCAGTTCAGTCCTAGGATTCCAATTCAGCAGCAGGCACATCATCTTCAGCAGGCGCATCATCTTCAAAATCTGTGGAAACAATCCAATCACAAAAGACCTGGGAAATTTTATCTAAGGCATCCATTACTCTTCCTCTTGGTCAATTACTTTCACTAGTACCAGGGGTTCGACAACAATTCCAACAGCAGTTCAGTCCTGTGCCTTCTTGCATTCCAACGACAGCAACAGTGCAACCGAACCTGACTCTACGGTCGATCATTCAGTTCCTTTGATTACGGTATGGTATAAAAATCATAAAATCACACAGGTACTAATTGATGGAGGATCTGGTGTCAACATTGCTACTGCTTCACTGTGTAAAAAGTTAGGGTGGACCGAAATCGAACCAGTTCAGTTTTTTGTCAGAATGGCCGACCAATCAAGAGTCCATCCCATAGGACTTGTACGAAATGTACCAATCACTTTACAAGGTACAACATTTAAAATGACCTTTGTCATACTAGATTTACCGGAATCCACTTTTGATTACAACCTCCTTTTCGGCCGACCTTCGCTGAAGCATGCTAAGGTGATACAGGATTGGTCTGCACCATAGTGGAAAGCAATGTTTTAGCAACGGCAACGGCAACGCGTTAGCAACGGTTTAGCAACGAGGGCAACGTTTGGAGCTAGGCGTTGCGATAAAGTTATTTATTTTTCAAAATTTATATACATATTTTTTAGGTATTTTGGACCCTATGATACATATTAAGGTGGGATATGACTATATATACCTTAAAATATGATATATATATATATATATATATATATATATATATACATACATACATACATACATACATACATACATACATACATACATACATACATACATACATACATACATACATACATACATATATACACACACACATACATACATACGTACGTACATACATACATATACACACACACATACATACATACTTACAAAGAGAGATAGAGATAGAGAGAGAGATTATTATGATTCATAACATAGCATTTAACATAACAATGTAACATTATGATTCATAACATAACATTTAACAATGTAAAATCATATATGAATGATGATACATCATACATGGTCATTGATCTATCATGATAAAAATGTAGAGAATCATTGACAAATCAAATGAGTCATGGCATAAATCATAAGTGGGAAATGATAAATATGAAGTTGCATGTGCCATAACAATAGTAAAGACCATAGTGGAAAACAACGTTGCCTATTGTTTCCAAAATATCAATCTATTTCAAGATGATAAGGTCTAAAATCATATATAAATGAATCTCTAATCTTCTAAAGCTTTTTATGTCTTTCTCATTCTCCATAGTTTTTGTATTGCAAGTATTGAAGATTTGGGATAAGGTTAGGGATAATTTTTTATCCTTCCTAAGTGAAATATATTTTTTGGATTAAAAAAAAAATTGAATGCAAAGCAACGCGTTGCGAACGTAGCAACGTTGCGAAGTTGCGGTGGCGAAGTTGCGGACCGTTCGCAACGCGTTGCGATGCAACTATGGGACTCTGCACAGGAACTCACTTTCAAGGGTAATAATCGTAAATACGTTGTAAAATTAGATGTTATACAACCTTGCAAGTTGCATGCTAGACCGTATCCCATAGGACTTGTACGAAATGTACCAATCACTTTACAAGGTACAACATTTAAAATGACCTTTGTCATACTAGATTTACCGGAATCCACTTTTGATTACAACCTCCTTTTCGGCCGACCTTGGCTGAAGCATGCTAAGGTGATACAAGATTGGTCTGCACAGGAACTCACTTTCAAGGGTAATAATCGTAAATACGTTGTAAAATTAGATGTTATACAACCTTGCGAGTTGCATGCTAGACTGTATTTTGCGGAACCAGTTCACATGCTAGATGGTCTATCAGATGATGAAGAAGAAGAGTTTCTGAAAAATAACATTGACTTGATTTCCCTAGGAACTGTTGATCTACAATCTGATGTAGATAACTGGAATCCTACAGTGTGTACGGTGATGACTTTAACAGAAAAAGATATGGAAGAAGATAAGGCTACCATAGATGACGCTGATCTACAACAACTCTTTAACCCAGCTGAGAATACAGAGAAGCCTCGACAATTCTATGTTCCAGAAGATCAACTGACCACTTACAATTTAGGAGATGAAGAAAATCCACGACCTGTTAAAATAAAAAAGAGCTTACCAGAATTATTTCAAGCAGATCTAATCCAACTACTTGGAGAATTTTTTGATGTATTTGCATGGGATTACAAAGACATGAAAGGCCTGGACCCGCGGCGCGCGCATCTACCAACACAGGGTCATGCTGAAGCCGGAAGCAAAACCACTTAAGCAACCTAGCTACCGGATGAACCCGAACTATGCATCACAGGTAAAGGCAGAACTTGATAGGCTACTCAAAGTCGGATTTATTGTACCAATAGAGCATGCTGAATGGATCTCCCCAATTGTTATTGTCCCTAAGAAGAATAAGCAATTACGAATATGTGTAGATTACCGGAAACTGATCGCAACTACAGTGCCTGATCCATTTCCGCTCCCTTTTCTTGACACAATGCTTGATAGAGTAGCAGGACATGAAATGTATTCATTCTTAGATGGGTACAGTGGGTATAATCAAGTTAGAATGGCTGAAAAAGATATACCGAAGACCGCCTTCATTACCAACTGGGGTGTTTTCGCATGTACTGTTATGTGGTTTGGATTAAGAAATGCCCCAAGTACATTCCAAAGGTGTATGCAGGAAATATTTTCTCATTACCTTACTTCTTTTATGCAAGTATATCTTGATGATTTTTCAATTTTCGGTAAGATGATAGCACACCTGTTCCATTTACGGTGCTGCTTTGAAAAGTGCAGAGAATACAGACTCTGTTTGAACCCAAGCAAATCTGTGTTTGCGGTGTCATGTGGAAAGCTACTTGGCCACATTGGATCTTCACAAGGTATAGAGGTGGACCCAGATAAAATTTCAGCTGTGTTAGAAGCTCCGGTGCCCACTATATCGAAGGAAGTAATGCGCTTCATGGGCCAAGTAAGATGGCATGGACGACACTTACGATGGCTTGCTCACTTAGCAATACCACTGAACAGATTAATCACCAAGACTCCTGGACAGTTTGAGTGGACTCAGGAATGTCAGATAGCATTTGATCGTTTAAAGTGTTTATTAACACAAGTTCCCATCTTACAGCCTCCCGACTTGGATCACCCATTTCATGTATTTGTTGTTGCTTCAGATATAGCAATAGGAAGCGTTCTAATGAAACAAACCGATAAGTGGTTCAGACCAGTGTACTATGCAAGTCGAAGATTGACCCCTGCTGAAAAGAATTACTCTGTAACAGAAAAAGAATGTCTAGGTTTAGTATATTCTGTCAAGAAATTCAGGCATTATTTGCTTGGCCGTAGATTTACTTTTCATGTAGATCATGCTGCACTTGTTTATCTGGTTCGGCAACAGCATCTAGGAGGTCGATTAGCACGATGGGTTCTACTTTTACAAGAATTTGACTACGAAGTCATTCATCGTCCAGGCAGTTCACATGCCTTAGCAGATTTTTTGTCTCGCTTAGATTCCGGTGAAGCTCCGGTCGGTGTAGATGACACAACACTAGCAATTTATGTTTCTGAACCAACTAATGATGAAATTACATACCCGCTTATGCCATCTACATACTATGATCAAATATTGACCTTCCTCACCGATGGATCCCTTCCATCTCAGACTTCTACGGCAATACGCATGAAAATTGCAGTTTTTAGCCGCCGACTTCGGTTGATTGCTTGGGAATTATACTATGTGGATCATACTGAAATTTTACTTCGATGTATTCCACCACATGAAGTTAACTCAGTTATTACTTTGGCTCACTCAATTCTTTCCGGTGGCCATTTTGCTGCAGACTTAACACACTGAAAAATTCTGCGAAGTGGTCCCTGGTGGCCTACTATGTACAGGGATGTATTGCGGTTTGTAAAAAAATGTGATAATTGTCAGAGGTCTCGACAGCCGTTGCCACGTCATTATTTTCTGCTACAACCTGTCCTTCCATTAGAACCTTTTCAAAAGTGGGGTCTAGATTTCATTGGACCTATTACACCACCAGCAATCCTCAGTAACAATCGTTATATTTTGACATGTACTGATTATGCTACCAGATGGGCAGAAGCCTTGGCTTTACGATCTTCTACAACTGTTGCGGTAGCAAAGTGTCTGCTAACCGATGTCTTTCCACATTTTGGTTTACCACTGGAACTTGTTACAGATCAAGGCACTCATTTTGTCAACAATTTAATGAAAGTACTCACACATTCGTTCCAGGTCACGCATAAGTTTAGTTCTCCTTATTATCCTCGTGCTAATGGTTTGGCTGAAAGTACAAACAAAACTTTGTTGAATATGATTCGGAAACTCATTTTAGAAGCACCGGAAAGATGGGATCAACTGCTACCTGCAGTATTATGGGCATATTGGACTACATACAAGATAACAACAGGATTAACCCCTTTCAAACTTGCTTATGGATTAGAAGCAATCGCACCGATGGAGATAGTTATACCAAGTTTACGAGTAGCCATCAACCAGAAACTACTACCGGAAGGATCACTGTCCTTTCGGTTGGATACACTCAGAGAATTAGACGAGCAACGATGGCACAGTTTTCTGACTATGCAGGAAGTACAGTTAAGACAAGTTCGAACACATGACCGATATCTAAAGACCCCAATTTTTTCGGTGGGACAACTTGTACTCTTGTACAATGCAAAGTCGAATCGCTCTGCTGGCAAATTCAAGTTGCGATGGTTTGGTCCCTACCGAATTTCTGAGCAAGTGGGCCCATAACCTTTTCGGTTGACTACGTTGACCGGAATCCCTCTTCCGAAAGTCATTAACGGTTCAAAGCTGCGGCCGTATCAACACACGTCTAACCCGCACTGAAACGTTTTGCGGTTGGCCGCGTCTTTTGGTGTTCCCTTCACTTTTCTTTTCTTTTCTTTTCTTTTATTTTGCGTGCTTAATAAATTAAATCTGTAAATATCCGCGTTTTGATACCTAATTATGTCCACAGCTGCCCTTCCCTTTCCAGCTACCCACGCATGCACACCGAAGTTAAGAATTATCATTTCAAATACCGCGCGATGATTAATCATCCTTCAATGCTCTCCACTGCGACGCATCTCCTTGTTTACTGTCGTTCTGTGCGCCATGGAAGCTTTGGCTAACTACGCCGCCTTCCGTGATGGACTCCCTGCAGACGTAGGAGAGTTCCTGCGCATTCGTGGGCTTAACAACTTCGCTGAACTTCCTTGGCATTCAGTGGAGTCCCACCCATTTTTCGCCCAAATCATCTCCCGTACACTCATCACATTCCAAGCTTTTGCAGAAGCCTTTAGACTCCCTTCACAAGGCCGGGAAAATGGCCCAAGTCTGACAGTCACTAGAATGGTAGAGTTATTTCCTAGACATTCATCCAACGAGTATGCGATTCTCTGCCGATCGGAACCAAAACGATCAGCTCTCAAGTTCTTAGTAGCAATTCTCAACCTACAGAAACGCACCTATGGAATATCCTGCCCCTTCTATTCTGCCATAGAATTAGCTGCGCAAGAACCAGTCAACTTCGCATCCTTCTTCTTCCACCGCATTCACCGAGAATGCGTGTCCATTATGAAACAGGTAAACAAGGGAGGCATGCCGAGATCCAGATTGCCGCACATCCTTTCATTCCTTTTTCCGGCAATACTCGCAGCACAACCACCACCCCGAGGACCTATTCTACGACATGAAGAATCAGTACAACTGTGGGACGATGAAGAAGAAGATGAAGAGGAACTAAACCAGCTCTTCCGCAGAAAAATGATCCGAATTAGTTCTTCTGAGAGTGAAACACAAGGATCTTCCGAAGGAAACAAAAATGACGACAACGAAGAAGAAAAACAGGACGAGGAAACATTTCACGACACCACAACATCAATGCAGAACGAATCCTCCGCACAAACTTCCCAGGAGCAACAACAGGAAAATCATACTGAAGCTGACACAACATCTACCGAAGAAGCATCACAGCAACAGTCTGAAAAGGAACAACAAGCAGATGAAGAACAACTTGCGAAAGAAGCGTTCGAAAGACTGTTGAAAGCAGTTGAAAGTAGACACTGCACAACAAAACGTCGATCAGGTAACATCTCAGACTGTCCTTCCCACTCCTCCACCGGAACCACCCATCGACCCCATCATCCCCATCCAACCCATTCACCCTGCCGAAACCACTGATTCTTCATCCTCCTCCCTCAACTACTCTCCACCGAACTCCCAACAATTGCTCACTGCCTCCTCATCCCAACCACGACCTAAACTTCCACTTCCGTCGATTCCCGTCATTTCTGAATTGGCCAACATGGGTCAATTACTCGTTAACCTATCACAGCAACTGCCAATCCAATTGAAAGAAGCCAAAGACAACATCCGGAATGAGCTACAACACAAAGTGGACATTCTAGAAGCAGACATCACGCCACTGCCACTGCAAGAAGAGATAGATGAAGTTAAAGCCGAAAACCATCACCTCAACTCACAGATTGCCCAGCTCCAAGCTCAAATTGCCGAACAACAGACGATTGCCAATCAGAGAGATGCAGCCGTGGCGGAACTCACAAAGAAAGAAGAGTTATTACAGATTGCAAATGAAGAAATCAGTAAAAATGAAGCAAGATATACAGGACAAGGAAGATGCAAGGATCACCTTAGGAAACTTGCTCGAAGAAACCAGAATTCAGCTACAAGAATTAGTGCAGCAGAGTCAAGAACAGCAGACGCAAGCTAAATTAACAGAAGAAGAACTGCAACGGACAAGGGAAAACCTTAACCAAGGAAGCACAGACACATTAAATTAAGAAACATTACTTAACCAAGGAAGCACAGACACAGAAACTAATTGCAGATCTCAGACATGAAAAAGAATCATATACAAGAACAGTAAACTTTCAAATTCAAGAGATCGAGAGACGAGAAAATCAACTCGCCAATCAAAAAGGAAGAGTACAGAAGATGGAGCAAGAGGTGGCCGAAATGAAGACTTCCAGAGATGCGGCGCTGGCCAACGAGTTTTACTTACAGTAAGCCTTTCTGCAGACTCAAGCAGAAATTTTGCTAAATGAAGCCATAGCCCTAAGCTCTGTACGTATAGATGCACAATTACTAGAACCGGACACCCTAAAACAGTTATTAGAAACCCTCAAGAAAAAAATCGCCCGTACCTTTAGATTAGCTAGAAATATGTACTTAGAAGGAATCATAGATGAGCAATAGTTTTGTAAAACCTGCGGGTTCGAGTCCACCGTGCGTGCCAGAGTGTTAGCGGCCGCCGGATCGGAAGATTGTATAACTGAATCTTGCTCACACGAGTGAAAAAGTAGTTACAAACAGTTTGTAAAAAAAAGTTATATAAATCAAGAAGACGCACAGAGACGGGTACGGGACGGATCACCAGACTATCTGTCTGGGTGACTGACTGGGCGTTGTCTGTAGTGTCATTTGCATATCTCCTGTATTCTGAGTTCGTGTTCGCCTCTTGTATTGTCTTCCGTCGACATCTGTTCTGTTGTTAACTAGTGAGACGATTCGTGGAATCACCAGACTGTTCGTTCGTCTTCGTCTGGAGGATTGCCTGAACACTACTGTAGTGCTGTTGTCTAACTTCTGCGTACTCCGATTGTACTGTGTGTATCTGTGTTTGTCACCTATCGATCTCTGTTGAGGTTGTGAATTCCATTCATAGCTAATAGATCGTGAACTGTTGTCTGAGTAAGTTGTTTGTGAATCTCAATTGAGTTGTGGTGTTAGCCTGCGCATTGTGTGTTACCTCTTCTTGAAATGTTCTGCGAGTGGTTGGTGAAATCTGAGCAACTGTAGTAGCATTCTAGTATTCAGATCTGTGCTCTGTCGTCTCCAATATTGGAATCTGTCTTCATACGGTAAAGTTAAGTACAGTAGGGATCTTTCTAAGTGGTGCACTAAGCCTGCAGTATTGTGTGGTTGAACCCTCAAGTTCTCTGTGTCTACGATGTTGCCTGACTGTTTAGATCCAGTCGGTAAAGGTTAACGATTACTCTTGTTTCCGGTATTTCCAGTAAGTTTCTGTGTAGCTGCAACATAGCATCTTGCATATTCGATGTCCGTGGTTGAGCTAAGACTGTGACCGTAAATATCTAAGTACGGTAATCTTTGATAGTGCTCTCAGTATTAGTATAGTGCTGGGTGTGAGCAATGAGTTTGGGAAATAAGTACAGGGCCTCTGTCTAACAGATCCCTTCCACTCCCAAGAACCCAAGAATCACTTAACGCACTTCTGATAGTTAGAAGGAACCAACCACATTTAACACCGCGTTTAACACACTTCACATGCTTCCTTGGGAAGGGACCCATGTTAAACCAATTTCTTGCGACACCTTAGCGTTACGTCCCCAAAATTAAAGGACATGTGGATGGGTGCATGAAGTTAAAAGTATCCGACCAAATATGGACCAAATATGAACTGGCCGCTCAGTGTGAAGTGGGCCACCTCCAGAGTCCTCATTTGATCCTATATGTAGGATCCATGGGCTCATTTGTCGATGATTTCTCGTGTGATGCACTTGGACTCTTGGCCCTTCGGTAGAGCCTCGTCACCCGTATTGGTGGTTGGAGGGGCTGATGGTATGGGACACCTGTCTCTTGGAGGTGGTTTCCTTCTTGGCTGTAGGCTTGTGTCTTGTCTTGTTGAGCAGGGACGATCTTGGAGGATCTAATATTGGTATCTTCTCTTTGCTCATATGGAAAAGGAAGAAAAGCAAGGACAATGTGCACAAGGACAATGCTCCTTTTAAGGTGGCTGCTCCAATGCAGTCCCCCTTTCTTTACCCAACCAGACACATGGGCAGTCAATGTTGCTTCCTTCCCTTCCCTCCAATAGAGGAAAAGAAGAAGCTATGTAGGTAGATGGCTCGATGACCGGTGCTCTCCAACCACATCCTTGCTGGAAGCCATAGCTGCTTCCTTTCCTCTATTGGAGGGAAGGGAAGGAAGCAACATGGACTACCCATGTGTCTGGTTGGGTAGAGAAAGGGGGGCTGCGTGGGAGCGGCCTCCTTAAAAGGAGAGAGGCAAGAAAAAAGCACATATGGAATATCTGCTTCCTAGATGCTCATGCTCTTCAACCCTATTGGGCAAAGAAAATTTGATGAGTGCTGGTGATTTTTGTCCATGATGCATCCCTAGAGGGAAGCCAATCATTAAAAACCTATAAGACGCATTTGTTGGCACGAGAAAATTACATGTGAACTTAGAAATGATGGGGTTGGTTGGGTAAAGATGAAAGGAATGGGATGGAGCTTGTAGGGAGGGTTGTACAACCACTATAGCTATTGATTGGCCCCTTTGCACCACAGCCTAGTCTATTTTTTTCTTAGCAACACCTCCGTGTGAGTGCACAGTTATGCATGGATGTACTTCATCCATAGGTTGATGGAAAGGAAGCAGTCATCTTTCTTGAGCAACAAGGCATCCTTCGAGAAGGTGTATTAGATGGGCAAAAGCTTTTTTTCCTTGCGCAGGCGATTACTAGGCTAAAGGCAATTTCTTGGGAAGCAAGGCAATTTCTTGGGAAGCAAGGCAATTCCTTGGATAGCAAGACGATTCCTTGGGATGCAAGGCAATTACGTGGGTAGTAAGAAAACTTCCATTTGGGGTTCAATAGAAATTTGCCACATGGCATAAATTTGGTGGACCCACCTCATCGAATTGGGCGCATGCATTTTCTCCATATATCCATATGGATGGACTGCAGCTAGATAATTGAGAAGACCTATCGCGAGGATCATGTCTTGCAAGGTCTTGAGCCCTCATGGAAGGGATTTCCACTTGGCGATTAGTGGTTGATAGAGGATTAGGGTCATCTTGGTGACCCTACGGATATATACAAGTTGCTTCCATGAAAGTTAGGCTTACTATGGGAGAGGGAGATAGTGGTCTACCTCATGCCACATGGTGTGATCATGAGTTTGAATATTTTCTTGAGATCCAAGGCAATTGACCTATATGGTCTCATGTGGATGAGACCCGATCTTAGGTAAAGGGATGGGTCCTTCTAGACATGTTCATTTTTCATACAGGTCTGGTTTCATTCTCGTAAGTCACTATATGTGATCAAGGACACGAGCCGAGGGATCGCTGTATGATTATTGAGGTGCTATGACTACGAGCCTCTAGATCCATATGCATTATATTGGCATGATGATCAGAGACTGTGTTTGGCTATTGGCGCCTTCATTTTCTTGATGAAGGATACCAAGATATCAAACATGGTTCTAGTCCACGTGGTGGACATAGGAGTTCATTTGTGTTTTTTGACATTTGAGTAGCCTGTGATCTATTTTTTATAGTGAGCCATGAACTTTCTGTTGATAGATGCCTTTGGGGCACATAGATTGGTGCATTTTACAGTAGAGTTCCGATGATTTTAGCTATTACACAGGTATGGGAACCGATCGTAAGTTATTCCTATGTGAGTCTGACCATGTTGGTAGATATCTTGAGGTGGACTTCTAGGATAGCTTACAGAGGGTGTTATGTGAGGGTGATCGTTACCCTTGGATTTATGAGGTGTGCTCTCTTTGGTTCCATTGAGATCTCGAGTATGTGCATCTTTCTCTCGGAGGGAACTACTATATGATTGCCATGTTTGGGATCAGGCAGTTAGTCGAGGATAGTTTTGTGACTCAATAGTCATGGGTCTCGCGTACCTTTATGACTAATCGGAGTATTATGCCCCATCATGCTTGGTGCACCTTTGCCCTAGTAGGTACTAGGCTGGTATTTCTTCATTAGTGGAGGATGTATTTGTTCATCAATATAGGATGGGGGACCTTTTGTATGAAGTGTCCATTGAGATGCACATGGTATCAGGCTAGAATGGGCTATTTGCATGAGATATCCCTTATGTGGTATCCGTAGAGATACATGTATTACCATGCCGACGTCTCGGGGTCGAGGACGGGACCTACAACATTTTGCGAACGCCAATCCGGGATGACACTCAAAAGATGCTGATTTTGAGGCCAATTTTAAATAAAGTACACTCATTATTATTATCTTACTTTATAAGAACACAAATAAACAAGAAAATAGTAAAAACAAGTCTTTTTTGAGTGAATTATATGAAAACAGGTGGTGTGCATTGTGTCGTGACTTGTTGCACTACACATAAACATTGAACAATGACTTACAAGTTATCACTAATCAAACTCTCTCTCATATGGAAGACAATTTTGAACATCCATATCAATGATCATACATCATGGATAATATTTAAGGGCCAAAGGCTAAAGCACCTCTATATTACCATATTTTCATAAAAAGGGATTACATCCATGTAGGATGATCAATGATCAACGATCAATCATTGTATCATCTTGATTATCGCTACATATAAAAAAGAGTACATATCACGATTAAAACCAAAAAAAGTACATATCATCTATGGACCATATGGCATAGATGGTAGATAGCTCAAGTATCATGGAGAATCCAAGTGGGTAGTTGGTGCTACACGTGGACTTTAGAGGTAGTAGCTCATGGTGCATTCTGAATCTCCACATGCTCAATGTATTCAGCAGCATGTGTCTCTTCCTCATGTTCTGAAACTCAAGAGAAAGCTGAAGTAAAATGTGTGTTTTGAGGGCAACAAAGAGCTCTTTTCATGGTTGCTTTGGGGCTTTATAAGAAGCTTCTTGGCACCGCTTTTTTGGCAAAAAAAACTTTCCAGTTTTTTAATAGCCTCCTTCGTGCTTGAGTTGGCTTTCTTCTCGTCTTCCTTCTCCTTTGGCTTTCATTGCTCTTCTCGTCTCATAGGGGTAGCTTGTCTTGCCCTCGCCATCATTGGTGCCTTACAAGATGAAACAACTGAAGAATGTGGAGCCATATCGAAGAAAATCTGTCCTTTGCTGCTTGTGCTTTTCTCAAATGAATAGTCCATGAAGCAGTTTTTCCCATTTCCTTTGGAGTTTAATCCTTACTCTTCACATCCATGGCTTTTGTCATCTTTGCTTTGGCTTTTCTCCTTTTCTTCTCTTCCTCTTCCTCTTTCCTTATGCTTCTTACCTTCTCTTTCTCCTTCCACTCTCTTCTTTTCCTCATCTTCCTCCGTACCTTCCTTTTCTTTGTGTTGTAGCCTTCACAAACATGCAAGGAACATAGAGTGGTAGCCCTTGGTCCGTTCACTCTTTCCTCCCTAAGCTCTCTTGTGAACAGACTATAGAGGGCCTTTATACCCAAATTAATGTGTATGTTGAGAGACGAGGGAATGAGAGGATATATGATCACGAATGCGCGAAAACGAAGGCATATTTTCTCGCATATGCATCTAAAATGATTGGAAAGAACCTATATATAAAGTGCCAAGATAGTTTTTCTTTCAAAATTGGTGGGAGAAAGGAAAAGGGACCTCTTCTCGCCCTCTTCCTTATGTAGCTGTGTGGGGAGAGGAGAGGCCTTCCAACTCTCTCTTACTACTTATCAACACCACAACTTCATCTCTCGGGGGCCAAATGCATTGTACGCACGGATGGGTTGAGAGCTTGATTCCCAAATGGATTGAAGATTACCTCTCACACCAATTTTTATATGATGAGAGTGAGAAGGAATTGCCTACCTTAACTTGAAGGCAACCTACATGTGAGAAACGCACATATGGAGATGTGAGAAACACATATGGAGATGTGAATGGGCCTCCACCCCAACGTAGAGACTGTCTTTTATAACGTCTGATCTCTTCTCCTCCATACTTTTCCCAACCCACTGTCCTACTTTCGTACTAAAGTGGTCGCCAAGAATGCTACGCTTTATTGCCACACATCCCTTCTCTCAGGTTTCATTCCTTAGACTTTATAACAATATTTGAGCACTTGTTGAAGTTAATCGAGTAATATGACTTTTGAAAGTTTTGAGATGATTTGAAATTGATATATAATCTTTCCATTTGACGTTGATAAAAGTGAAGGAAGGGAGAAAAGTTAAATTGCATAGATTTAGTACCACATACAGTTTCTAATTTGATCTAAGCTTGTGATGATGGTGCCATGTAATGTTGGAAATCAATGTACATATGGTCCATTTCCAGCAAATCCATTTTAGGACTTAGCATTTTTTGTACAGTTTGGGTAAAACTTTTCTAGGCTAGATAGATAGAGCCTGACAAGAGCTATCTAGTTGTATGCTTCATTCCTTCATCAGAGGTCAGACTTGGGAGAAAAGTCAAATCCTAATTCTGCCTTAAAATGGAGGATGAACATTTTTGAGGTCCAAACTCTTGAAAAGCTAGGTAAATTAGTCAAGATGGCAAAAAGCAAGTAATTTGGGCGACTAAAATAAAGAAGCACCAAAAATAGCGATAGCGTTTTTAAAATTAGCCAAAAGCTAATTTTTTACGATCTCATTAAAAAAAAACTTGTGATGACAGCTTTTCAGCCCACGATTGGAGTTTTTCGCTATTTTTTCGCTACAACTTTATTAGAGGACTCAACAACTATATAAGGAGCACATTGGGCACTCTTTTGGATATCTTGGAGCTAGAGTTGATGCTTACTTGTGTCAATTTTGGAATTCTGAAGCTTTGGAGGTGAAGGAAGGTGAAGGAGAGGCTACTCTCTTGGAGCAAGGAGTCTTCTACAAGGTGGTGGCAGCTATCTTTTGTAAGTTAACCTTATTTTCTGTTTTTAGGGTTTCTGAACCCTAATTTCAGAATTAGGGTTTGCTGATTTTCAGATTTGTTGCACTATCTTGAGAGGTTAGGTTCACTTTGTTGCTCATTTACTTCACACACACTCAGATTATAACAGCATAATCCGAAGTTTGTACATCATCATCTTCTTGTCTATTCTTCCATCTAGTGAGTGCATATATGGTTGAGTAGTACTCCCATGTTGTAATTCGGCCATCTATATTTAGTGAGTAAGCACTTTGCTTACGTTACTTATTCTTGCCTCAAGTTTCTCTCTCTATCTCTTTCTTCTCATCTTGTTTGATTAAGTGTGTATGCTCAAAGGTTTTTAGTATTGGAAGATCCTAGGGCCCCAAATTCCAACATGTAAGAAATATGATGCATGTACTCATCACCCAAGCTAAGATCAATAATAGATAAAATTTTTTCACTCTACTTGTTTGATTGTACTTGACTTTCTCACTTCTTATAGTTGTAGGTCCTCCATCTTCTCAATAGAAGAATCCTCACTTGAATCGATATGATGGTTACCCATCTTGATGACTTCTCATAAATATTGGTTCATAAGTACATGTGAAATTCAACTCTTTTATGTTTCATCAGTGGCAATGATTTAAATAGCCATAATAATAAGATTGTCCTTCTTGTAGCTGATAATAGGAGTATGTGAATTTTCTTTATCTTTTCCTTTTTAAATACCAATGTTGGATTTTGTTTGCCCAAGGCAATGTTGGTGGTACAAATTTATTGAACAATTAAGCTCGGATTATGCTATTGGACTAGTGTGCATGCTAATTATATTGTTTGGCATTGATTTCAATCATGCATGCATCATATCTATATGATACCTTTTCATTTTGTCATTTATTTATTGATTTTTTTTTTTTCATTTTCCATCTTAGGTCTATTACTTGTAAGATCACTTTTGTTCCTTTCAAGTTCTTCATTTTTCCAGTATTATTAGATTAGCACATTTCTATTGTCCAAGTTAGATCACTTCCTCTTTGGTGCTTTAAGAGAAAACACCTTCAAGTGGGCCCTAATTTTTGATAACTTTTTGAGTTTTAGCTATATACTAATTCAAGGGCGTGGATTTTTGCACATAGAAGATGTTAAATCGTCTTTTTATCGCAGGCTATTATAAGGCTCCTTTAGTAGAAAAGTTTTTATCACATTTCAATGTTTTATGGTTGAAATCCATGTTCGTTGAAATAGATAGGAGAATGAAACATTTTACTCAAGTGCTAGATGAGGTTGATATTCTTGTTTTGTTAGATTCTTTTTTAGAAGACTTGTATATTTTTGTTAGTGATGTTTTATTATATTTCAACGTTGTGTTGAAATTTTTGTGGGTATGGATTGTGCTGATGTCATTGCTAATTTTTATCTTTTTACATACGAACTTGAATTTATAGATAGTCGTGTTTTAGTTGATACTTGTCATTTTACACAAACTTGCTAACATTAGATGTATTATGGATGATCTAGTTGTCCTCCATTATAGTTCTTTTCAAGATTTTATGTATTTAAATGATAATGCATTTAACTTGTGGCATTTATCCGAACGATTTTTGTGGATTGAATTGTACTTCAAATAGTGATTCTTGTGCTTTTCTAGATCTTAAAAAAAAAAATCCTTTTGGTTTACAAGTAGAATATGCTAGTATTCAAATTATTTGAATGCCCCATATTGATTCAAGTATTTCTCATTTAGCAAAGTATGGTGTTGTTTGCTCTTAGTTGTAAAGTTTTTTCTTTTTTATTTTTTTGTCTTGTTTCATTCAAGAAAGTAAGAAAAAAAGGTAAAATCTTTCTTATCGGTTCTTTTTTCTTTTGGCTTGTTCAAATTGATCAGAAGTAAATTCAATTGAAGTGGGGAATTTTTAATCATTCAAGGTAGATTTTTGTGACTTTATTTTATTTTCTCCACGTTTATTAGTGCTTCATTTTTTTCCTTACATATTATCATTAGTTTATTTTTGTCTTATGATTTTGTTTATTTGTTGACTTATTTTTTTCCCATTTATGATTTTACTTTCTAATCTGCATATCTTTTTCATTATTTATTTCAGTTTTATTCTTTTTTGCAATCTCTTGTTGTTGATGTTGTATTTTCTTATGTTTTTGTGCTTTATGAATGTACATATATAAAGCTATGTTCACATATAACATTTGAGATTATAAAAGATCTTTGAGCATTCACTAAGTATGAAGTACAAAAACCAAGCATAAACTAAGAAAAACAATAAAAAATAGGCTTGAATCCGAGGATGAATATCGAGAAAATTCCCTTCAAAAATAGAGGATGAAGGTTGAATATGAAGGGGCAAAACTACTCCAAAAGAGATGGATTCGATTGAAGGCTTCATTGGGCTGATCCAAAGTTGAAGGCAAGTGTAAAACTTGCAGCTAGAATTGACAACTAGTTAGATTTTCCTAGCTTTTTAAGATAAAAAAAACTTTCATTTTTTCAATGAAAATGAATTTCAAGAACTAGTTTGTCATAGGAAATTATATAAAAAAGTAATTAGAAGTCTCAAAACATTTATGTTGCACCAAATATGCATTTCATGTTAAAGTATAAGCCAAAAGTGACATGGTTGTTCCAAAACCTGAAACACCAGCCAAACACTTTTGAAACCATTATATGGAAACATAATAGAATACGAACCTTCCAATGAAGGTATACAAATGAAAAATTCTCCTATAGAAGTTGGGATAGCTTAGTTGAAATTAGTCAATGACAATTGAGTTGCAAATTTGTGTGAATTGCCTCTTAATAAGAAAGCCATTAACATAAACCGGACTTTTAAATAAAATGAGTTTGATGATATTAGAGGTAGTTATAAAGCCAAGGCTAATAGTTAAAGGTTTTGCATAATAAAGAGGTGTTAACTATGATAAAATCATTGCATCAACATTATATATGAGCAAAACTAGATTATTGTGACTCGTGAGCATGTCACCCTGTTATGGTCGAAAAATTCATTAATCAAATACTAGGATTGATTTGTTTAATCGTGACCTTCTTGAACAAGCTTATGTTTCACAACCTCCAACAATCAAAATCAAAGGTAAAGAACATGATTTGTTAAATGGTGATCTTTTGAACATGCTTATGTTTCACAACCTCCAACATGATTTGTTAAATGGTGATCTTTTGAACAAGCTTATGTTTCACAACCTTCAACAATCAAAATCAAAGGTAAAGAACATGATTTGTTTGTAATTTAAAGAAAGTTATGCATGGGCTTAAACAAGTACCAAGAGCTTGGTATGGAAAGATGATGCTTGATTCAAGAAGGTTTGAAGAATAGTTTGCCACTCCTACCCTTTTTCTTTTGTTCAAGGAGATATTATTATTATTGTGATCCTCTATGTCATTGATATTCTTATTATAGGACACAATGAAAAAAAAATTTCTCAATTCAAGAAAGATTTGAGAAAAGCATTTGCTATGTTAGATTTTTAACTTCTTTGTTATTATTTGGGTATCTAAATTAAACAAAGCGGTGATTACATTGTTATGATACAAACAAAATAAATTCACAAATCGTCTAATAGGTTCAAGTTTCAGCATGAAAGATTACAAGCCGATTAATACAACCACGAGGGAGCTAGAATTGTAGTAGATTTCATAGTACTCATTGAGAGCTATCCAATCATATATAGAACTTGTGTGTTTGGCTCCAAAATCATGGTCAAAATTAAAACCCTAATTTGTGAGTTAGGTATAAAAAGCACATTAAAAACTGAAAAGCAGTGATGGCACTCGTCAACATCCTATAAAATCTTGATGATAAATCCAATAAGTTGTATTAGTGCCACATGGCATTAAAAAAGACACATGCAAGACACATGCTAGGCTTCATGATGGCCGAGTTTGCCCATCACTTCCGGAAGTGATAGAAACTCAGTTCGCAAAGCTTCTTGTGAGTTCATGCTCGTGGTGTGTGTGCGTGCATTGTGGGGTGCGTGTGGGAGCATGTATTCATTTTGAGTTCTATACCCACTATTGGGCATTAATGATGTTAGTGGGGATGTCATAGTATTGAGTCGATAATGTGCATAATGGAGCTGATAGGCTATATAGTCTTGTGGTTGACTACCATGAGCTTATCGTTGGACTTGCTTTTGATGGTGAATTTGGGGTTTGCCTGGATTCATTCTGGTATATATACACATGCAAACCCCAATTTTAGGGCTCCATTTTTGCTGGCAGCTTTTACAAAACTTCTTTTTGGAGCTTTATTGGACAACTCTTGCTTTATCTATCAAAATCTATATAAACAACGTTAGTATCACATCTTATCACTCTTTGGCTCTCTTCTTGAGCATCTCTAAGAGGAGGAGGTCCCTTCAACTTTTAGAGGTGGAGCTATGCTTTCTTCATCATCTACAAGGTGTGAAGCAGCAGCTTGGAGCTTATCTATTCGGAGGATGACTCCTTTTATCTCTCCCATGTATTATCTATTCTCCATCTTGCCTCTATTTTCTCTATGTCTCTATATTGATTGTGCGCATAAAAACCAACAGTGACAGGGGTATTACCTGTTTACTTGAAGATTGGAAGCTCGAGCTTTGAAGTTTGTCCGAGGTTAGCCTTTAGGGAAGGATTTGGGAGCTTGAAGTTATGCAGAAGGTCCCATCGAGAGCAGCCTACAATAGGTAGAAGTTTGCATGGGCAAATGTCCCGATTGTATGCCATTGGACGCAAAGGTAGGATTTTGCAACTAAGTAATCCGTTAGGAACAAGGATGTCAATGACTAAGTAAGTAACGTTAGCTAAAAGTTAGGTGAGCTATCAATGAACAACAATGACTACACTCCATGGTTGCGCCAGTAACCTTCCCTATTGGTAGCTTGCTCTTTGTAATACTTCACCTTCACTCGTGAGTTGGTATTGAGTGATACACATGAGCATCATATTCATTGTCAAACATAGCAGTCCACTGGCTTTCAATCAGGTGTACATAATGTGCGATAACCAAATGGCTGTGTGTGTGTGTATGTATGCATGCATGCATGCATGTATGTATGTATGTATGTATGTATGTATGTATGTATGTATGTATGTATGTATGTATGTATGTATGTATGTATGTATGTATCATAGTGGAAAGCAACGTTTTCGCAACGGCAACGGCAACGGGTTAGCAACGGGTTAGCAACGAGGGCAACGTCTAGACCTAGGAGTTGCGATAAAGTGATTTATTTTTCAAAATTTTTATATGTTTTTTTCACATATTTTGGGTCATATGATATGTAATAAGGTGGGATATGACTATATATACCATAAAATACTTATTACAATATAAGATATATCATAAATAATAGAGATTATCAATCTAACTTGAAAGTTGGTCGTGACTCGTGATTATATCATAACCCTCCACACAGCCTTAAGATTATATATATACAATTATCTCAAATACATCATCATTATATCAAAATTCAAATACAATCATAACATCAATAATCATAACATCATCATCTAGATTCTAGATTCTAACAACATAATGATCATAACACTTAACTTTCAAGTTTCTAGTTTCTAACTTCTAACTTCTAACTTTTAACAAATTACAATAAACATCATGATTTATAACATAAATGATAAGACCTGTCACCTGGCATCATACATGTCACATGTGTCATGATCATATCATCGTTCATACATCAAAATAAAACAATAGAGATCACTATGACAAATGATAAATCATAAATCATATGAATCATGACGCATGACATAAATCATAAGTGGCAAATGATACATATCATGAAATACCAAATGTACATATCATGAAATACCAAATGTCAAACATGAAATGTCAAAGCCTCAAATGTCAATAATCAAACTTTGTCACTCTGACATGGTGTCAGATGACAAATCATCACTCTCATCATCATCATCATCATCATCATCATCATCATCATCCCTAGTAGTAGTGGTATGTGGTCGGCTACTAGTGGATGCATCACCACTACCACTAGGTCCTCTGCGGCTCCGAGATGATCTGGTATCATGCTGAGGTAAGGTCAACTCATGGTACAGCATAGTATATAAGTCCAGATCCTCTGGAGGAATATCTGGAATATCTCTGACTTTCTCTATATCTACTGTGTCCACGTTGACCTCCCTCACATCTCCTGTATGTCCGCCGCTCTCCAAGAGACGCAAGTTGCAGTGGCAATAAACTAGCCGCTCCAACTGCGCTGTAGATAATCTGTTCCTCTTCTTTGTATGGAAGAGGGCCCATGTGCTCCAATTCCTTTCACAAGGACTTACGCTGCAGTCCTGTGAAAGGATACGAATAGCTAACTCTCTCTGCATTACAACATAATTCAAAAAATAATTAGTACATAAATCATAATACATATTTATCACATGTCACACAGTACACTAAAGACTTTTGACTTAGTACTTACCAACTGAGGAGCACTAGCACCATACATCTCCCACCATGATACTGGCCGCAACTGAGCAGATCTCAAACAAGCCGTATCCTTTCCAAAATGGCCACCACCATTTTGGAATACCAAGAGCTGTCTCTC